>JAQGBX010001697.1:0-23527 GCA_034698745.1 Megaphyllum sjaelandicum | reverse complement strand
TTTTGTTACCGTAGGAGAGCCACATCTTGACATCGAAAGAGCCACATGTGGCTCCGGAGCCACGGGTTGCCGACCCCTGCTCTAAGGGAACTCTCAACCCCTTCTGTCAACCCTTTACCGGTGAATATTTCACATGATAGTTCACCATTGCTTTCCCCAATCTTCCCCATTTACCTGGACTTTGGGACCGACAACAACAGTGAAATATACTTCGCTGTACATGGCTGGGGAAGAATCTAACTTAAACAAGGAGGAAACAAGGATAGGGATGGGAAAAGGTGAAAAATGTACAAATATTTCTACAATGCAAAGCAATACATGTACATACATTTTCCATGTCAGAGTTGTATGGATCGAAGCAATTTGCAACGGTTTAGACTTATACTGTCTATAGCCACGTAAAACTGCGAAATAAAATGAAGCGTTTCCCCAGGTGTTACTTCAAGTGTTTTTTTGCAATAGCCTACAAATGTATTGTGACTATTGTCGCATTTATTTTTTGACGAATTAAAATTGGGTCCAGATGGTGCTGCAGGTTTTAATTTTCATTCTAAACAATATAGACGCAATTAATGCATAGCGAATGCCAGTATGCAGAGTCTAGGTATTTTTGGGGTGGAAAATATTTTATCTACTTAGCAGCGCTATGCGACAGCAATCGATCAGAATAAGTCACCCTATCCAACTTTGTCCAACATATTTCCACTTTGTTTAATTATATCGTGCGTATTACGTGTTTTATTCGTGTATGAGAATAATATGTTAAATAGATATGTGTAGATATGATAAGTGAAAGAAAACGAGCACTTACAGTACATGTATGTATATACCTCGTACATGTGGAATTTTTGTGCAATCAATTGTTTTGTTGTGTTACATAAACAGAGGATCAACAAGTATTTTTGCTAATTCACTAAAAGTTAAAAAAAAGTTAAAAGTGTAAAAATAAAATTTACATCGCTTGAATGGAAGCGATATAAAATAATTAATTGCAAATTCCGGGGAACCCCCTCGGGCCTCGGCGATTATTAAAGGTAGGCGGCTATTGCGGGTCCGGCGCTTAATTCCGTATTTATACGGTATCAAAAATTCAAGATGACAGTTTTGAAAATGTTGCGAAATAGGCATAGGAAAACTTTGAAAATATATCACTGATAATTTTAAAAATATATTTACATTTATCGCGGATATTTTTTTTTGAAAATTGCGATAAATTAAATTAGAAACGTTGCTAAATCGACCCAGGATCAATATACATGTACCAAATTCAATTTGTAAATTTAAAAGGTTTTGCGAAATTGGCGTGTGGGAAATTTGAAATGATAAGAAACTTGTTGCAAATTGAAAAATTGCTTGATTTCTATGAGCGTTATAAAATCGTTAATTATTGTTGGTAATTTTTTCATTTATACGTTGTTTAAGGGGGAGTCCGAAGGCAAATGAGGGTAGTTTCAAATATGTGATAATCACTTGTACTAATTACCAAAATTTCAAAAACGTCCAGTTTTTCAAAAAAACATCGAAAAAAAGAAATTTAAATTACACCTTACACCGTCGACTTATTCCCTATGATTTAGGATTCGTGGTTTAATTAAAAATTTGCTGTAGATTAAATTGCTAGCCAACACGTGTTTCAATTTTGGCGCTTCCCGCCAAATCATCCATTACTTTCGCCTGGCGTCCAGGCAAAACTAATCGACAAAAATGCCGATTTTTGGCGGATGGCGCCAAAATTGAAACGCGTGTTTTCTCGCAATTTAATCTACGGGAAAATTTTAAATTAACCAAGTAATTAGTATAAGTAATTAGTACACATTTGGAACTACCCTCATTTGCCGTCGGACTCCCCCTTAAGGAAAGTTTTCTACTTGCGTACTGCAATGTATAATACTTTTAAAAGTAACTTAAAACTTTTTGTGGAAAAAGTTAACTTCGCAAAAGTTTAATATACAGTACTGTATATCCTCTTATTGTTACGTGCTTTTTTTCCTATAGGGCACGGCTTAACCTTTTTTATTGTTGTCCACTAGATCTCTGTTACAGCTGTGTCGATTGTTGAATTTATTCCAGCATTTTCTATCGATCCCAAAAAACTGACACTAAAAAGCTTCTCAGTTCAAATATTGATGACGGAACTATGTAGAGAAGGCTAGCTGGAATAATTTTGGTATAAAATCTATTTGGGGCCTATTATTGCTGGATTATAGGAGACGCTCCTGCAATATTCCATGTCGGAATTGAGAAAGGATTATCTGCCTATTGGAGAATCGGAAGGGGATGGCGGCCTATTTACGCCAGGAAAGATTAAGGGGGTGTGATTGATGACGAACTCAGCATGAGATCATAAATTGATTTTCCATGCCATCTGAGAGTGAAAGACTGTATAAAAGAGACGTGCAAATGTCACTTCCATTTTAAAACCACTTTGGAGAATAATTCAATAGAAAAGAGTAACAAAATCGAGGACGAGCTGAAGCTTTTAATGGGGAGCCATATTGAAAATCAAATTAAATAATTGAATTCCATATCACTTTAAGGGAAGCTTTCAGGGGAAGATAACCCATATGTCTGAAAAAAATCCTTGGGAGTAACCGGCATACATACAGTACATATAACACCGAATGAATATTCTTTTGTAAAAATGTAAATTGGTATGATATTTGTGTGAATCTGAATCAAGTCATCTTAAATCAAGTGAGCATGTGTACTTGCGTTTGAAATTATCATTTTTTTTAATACTCCACGCATTTATATAATATACATTGTTCAAAAAACGTGTAATCAAGTACACTTAAAACTATTGACTATTTTAAGCAAAGGCTTTATACCGGTATATACATATATATATATTTGCAAAATGTGTGCTTGTGCCTATTTAATTACATATACTAAATAATTCCCGGAATTGCATGACGCACGAATCACTCGCAATATGACCACTCGACGATAAATTTTGCAAATTGCATTCTGGGTGATTCAGTAATTAAGTATATACAAAGTGGCGACCAATTGAGTGCACGTGTTATCGATTTCTGTTGTATTTTGAAACGTCCAGTTTGGTCAGACTGGCGATTTTTTAACAAAAATATTTTCCTCGAATTGATATTCAACCATAACAAAAATGCAAGACTGCACTGCACATGATTATTGTTTACTACTCTTGTACAAGTAAATGTGGAAGGTATGAGTCGTATGACTCAATAGTACATGTATATTCTCGAAATGCGTGCAAAGATTGAATCACTTAATTGCCATGATCAAGATGATTTCTCGTGTTTTTTGCCGGTTTCATCTTTTAATCCTCTATATACTAAAGGTAGATCATAACTAAAGATAAACTATTACAAAATAATGTTTTCTTCATTTGAAGTGTTCTGTCTGATTAAACTAACCAGCTCTTTTAGCACTAAAACATATACCCAGAACTTGCGCAAGGGCCACGGGCGAAATTTGCACTGATCATCTAGTGACTTGGCACTTAGCATTGAGATTATATTGAGTGAGACCTCTTTTAAGTGTGGGTCGTAACATGGCTAAACTGGATACTACGAACTCTATGTGACTATGAATGCGATAATAGTTTAATAAGCGACTTTTATAGAGGGACCCCCTATTGGGGAAGTCCATCATATGTGGACTTTGGGAAAGCAAAGCAGTCAATATGACATTATTAAGCCAGAACATGACAAGTCACTTAAAGATGCTGGTCTCAACCCATTTGAATCTAAGGCTGAGACAGATGAGTGGGAGGATTAACTGGAAAGAGAGTGAGGCTTTTGGTAATGATGATGACGATAATCACGTGTTGCGACGGTAGGAAAAATACTGTTTCTTTTATACACATTGTTGAAAAAAGTTGAAGAAAAGCTAGCTCCTTAATCCTTGAAATACATTAGGGAGTTTTTGAAGGCGTTGCGTTCTGTGTTTGCCATCTGTCAAATGTTATTGCGTTAATGTCGTATTTTATTGCTAAAATAATTTAATGCTAAAATAGGAATTTTAGCGATAGTTAACGTCACATAGATAAAACATATTTTTTTTTAAAGCACGCGTCTATCATATCTTGCTAAATTGGTTTATTTTATAGGAGAACGCGTTTAGGAGAAATATAATTTTTAACTCTCAATTTTTCAAAGCTTCCACAATGTAAAGGTAGTATACCGTATTTCATAACAACCAGCAGAAGGCATTTTTTAATGCCTTCAAAAAAATCAATAACAAAAATGATGAAATACATCCAAGAAATATTTTATTTACATGTATAATGGAAATTAATTGGTTACCTGCAACAAAATACCTATTTTTTCAATAGGAATGTTGCGGAATTCATAAATTCCATTACAAAATGTGGGCGTCATCAGCTTGACGAAATTTGCCTTCCTTAACCATGTAACTTGTAAAAGCCTTGGTTATACTGTATAGTTTTGCACGAAAATATGGAATTGCGATTAATTCTTCAACGACAAAGATTTCAAAATTATTGTCAAAATGTCGACCAGTAGAGGTATGCGAATTATCGGCACGCTCGTATGCTGCATAAAGTATCATACTTTGGAAATTATGTATAGTCACGTGGGCAAAATATATACGCTAATTGGCTTAAAAACAGTGATAAACTTGAATTCTTTTGTTAAGAGCAATTAGCATGTTGATTTTGTACACGTGACTTTGCGACCGCTAAAACGATTCGTAAATCTGATCATACCCTATTAAGTTGTCGTTATTATGTGGTTTCATAGTAGAATCTTGTTGGCATCTTATGTTCAATAATGTGTCAAAATGATGAAATCCGGTAACCAAACTGCTAAGTACAAGTACATACTGCTACTTGCGAAGCGTCCGAAGATGGTCACCGTCGAATTCGGCTTGGTGAAAACCGACTCTGGCATGGAAAATTATTGTAGCCTACTTATCCGGTTTTACGCTCATGATGCTTTTGCATATACAGTACTGTAGATGCGCTTATTTTAGTCAAGTAAGTGGTTGCTTAATCTTTTAGTCCCTTAAACAGGGTATTATTGGGTAAATTATTGATTTATTTACTATTTTCACTTATCCATGTATAATTGAATACAAATGGTGCACCTCAGGCTATTTAAGCGGTTTTCATTTATCCAATTTCACATAACATACAAAACATAGGGCAATCTGGGCAGAAAATCAGGATTTTAACATTTGTTTCAATTATCAGGTTTTTCATTTAAACGGGTCTTATATCCGACTTTGATTGTACAGTATATGGAAAATAATTGTTCCTCAATGTTAAACCGATGAATTTCATACGTATCTGAATTCTTTTCCGATAAAATCGGAGTAGAAAAATCTCAAAGAGATCATAGTCATGTTTTAAATCGCATTACTATTCTTGCTTATAGTTCTCCAAAAGCGGATTTTACAATTTATGCAAATACCAAATTGCCATACATTTTTAAATTTTGTCTTTTAAAAATCTCAGATTTTCAGATGTTTTCTTGTTACAGTTATCACAACAGTACCTGCATGTTTTTTTTCTGAGAATTTCCTAAAATATTCAGAATTCACAAGAATTGTTATCATACCCATTACAGTTGTGTATATGCAACCACTCAACTTTAGTAGAGTTTAACTTCCTAGGATGGCTGTTCTTTGAATACATTGTACGTTAATTGCATATAAACGAAATCTTAATCTAGATATTGTAATATACATGCAATATTACATGTAATCTGTGTATATGTAGGATTGAATTTTCAGTACATAAGTTGCAGAGAGGTGAATTTTTATGGAACAGTTACTCGCTCAAGTTAATTGTGCATGGGCTAATGAATGGCCACAGTATTTATCAGATATGATATTAGTTTACTTAACATTATTGTCCATCTTTATGTATTGACCCTCTTTATAGTTTGGTCCATAAAGCAATTACGTAAGTTTCGCTCAACTTTTATATCGCTATAGGAATGGATGCGTTCTTCTTTTGAGAGCTGCGGCATGGAATTGAAGCATTGAAGAGCATTCAATTTCAATTTATTGCCGCTTCCATTTTCACATTTGCACTCAATTAAGGAGCAAAGTCGTTTCCGGTCCCCATCGTAATAGCGGAAGGCGCTGTCGTTTCGGCTGACTTTGCGCTCCATTGTTCCTTTGAACGCTATGAACGCAAATTGCTATCTGAAATCATTCCGAGATGAACCGGAAAATTTGTCCGACAATGCATTCTGATTTCAAGATTCTTTTTTTATATTTTTATGGTATTATCGATTGATAACATGCTTCACTTTTTTGTCGAACTTCTCTCGGTAATTTCTCAAAACTCGTCAAATTGACTTTGTGGTCTTGATGAATGTGCATATCAACGAAACGCAAGGTTGTGCAAAGAAAAAAATCCAACAAGTCAATGGGAAACATGAAACGTGATGTTATTGGGTCTTATCTCTAACAGCTTTACTAAAATGAAGGATATTTACTATTCATTTGCATTGAAGCGCATTCTAGAGAAACTTTAGAAATGTTCAGTTAACTACCAGCAATCATGCAGTTAAAATCGTTCAAACTTTAATTTGAAAATATTGGGAATCCCCTGAATGACAATTATTCATGATGCCATTCATGCAACATGGAAAAACATGTAGTTTATTATTTTTGTGTCTCGCTTTATCGTTAAGGAAAAATTGGAAATAATTCATATACGATGTTAACGGATGTTTTATTCTTCATTTGTTGCAATAATTCAAGTAACTTGCACATGTCTTTAAAGATAATCATTTTCTAGATTCATTTTTTTTCTCAAATCTACTCAATTTAATGCACTATTTTTAAACACGTTTAAAGCAATCATTTTGAAATGAAATAATTCAGGTACAAGTCTGTTGTTCTTATTTTTTGACCTTGTTTAACCAAGGAAAAAGGAAACTTGTTTACAATAATTTAAAAAGAATTCGTATCAACTCGTTCTATTTATAAAGCATCGAATTTATTATTTGTCAACAATTTAATTAACACCGTATTTCGACGTTATTTTTTGTAAGTTATCCAGGAAGTTATTTCCCATCCTCATACGATAATCGAGTCTGCATTTAAAATGTTTAATATGTTGTAAATTAGGTTTACATTTTCTATAAAAACTTTAAATCTTGGAAATCAAAATATTTGAGAATTCAAGAAAATGTAATAAATACAAACAAAAAAGCTGGGAAAAATCAAAATATTCAAAAGACGAAAGTTATTAAGGAACCAAGCAAATGTTTATCAAGAATTAATTGTAACGATAATATTGATATGAATTACTAACGCGAAAACAGGTTTATTTATGCTCGCATTATAACGTCATTTACAATGTACAGTATGTGCGTGACACAAGTTGGCATGCACAGTATACAATGTATTGTCACTCAAACGATCGAAACCATCAGTGACCTCTTAACCGCCATTAAATTCTGTAATTACTTCTATAAGATTGTAACCTGTGACTGTAGTTATTTATTATTTTCTCATGTACATGTTTAGCAGAACTTTTAGAGGCATACGTGCACATTTAAGATGCATTTCTTCTTCAAGAAAAATACTGTATGTGTCAACGTCAAACATGAAATTGATTTTGAATCAGGTGTTTAATTTCGTTCGGCCTGTGCATTATTCCTGTCCACTTTCCTATAAAAATATTTTTTTGGTATGATAAAAGTAATCATGCGCACAATGTTCAACTAATACGTCGTAAATGTGCAAATGTGTTGTCACGAACACTTTCGATTGATATAAAATGTCATGCATTTGTCAAAAAAATTAATACAAGTGTAAATGGGTATCTTGCAATAAATACAATACACAAAATGGAAAAGTTACAAACAACCCTTTGCACGTGACTGCAATTCGTCTATAGTATGTACGAGAATGTAAAATAATTTCCGAAGTATGATCGTTTGGAAAACACGATTTTATTGTATGAAATATTTTCAATTCTAGTTGAATGCTCACTTCGAATTAAATCATAATTTTTTTTTCATAAATTGAGTATCCGGATTAAATTCTTCCAATTTTATTGTGCGTATTCAATTACTGGATAAGTACATGTATAAGACTGAAAATAAAACCTAAGTGCATATAAAGTAAAAAGAAGACTTTCTAAAAATTAGTTTTATTTTTACTTACTTCTATGCTGTAACTTTTCTTGATTGCGAAACGAGCTCGGCTATCAGATGCTGCTACTTGCATTGTGTATTATTTTCATTAATTGGAAAGCCTGATTAGAAACGACAAAGTCAGCACATCATGTTTTTCACTCAACTATTATAAATTGAAACAAACATAACTTTAAAAGAAACGTTCGTTTTAGTATAAAATATGTAGTAAATATAGAGCAATTGCGAATTTTTGAATCATTATGTTGTGAAATCTTTATCGTGCGCTAAGTAAAACTACGCCATCACTTTATGGTTCTAAGATCGTATTCCTTAAAATGTAGATTAAGAAAACACGTACCTGCTTTGGTGTTTATTTCTGTAAATCCTTATAATGAAAACTTCACCATCCAGATGATATCGGACTCTCGATAGCTGCAGCCACCAGTTGCATTCAATGGAACGAAACCTGCGTTGTTTCCACGTTATCCACGTTACCTACACAACTTGTCACATGACCAGTAAAGTGGAATACCGATGGACGAATAGCAGCTGCGTTGGTTGGCTGGTGCTCTACCGAAGATCCGTGAACTCTAATCCAAATCGATGCGAGCTTAATTATAAGATGGAGTACAAATATAATTTGGTTTTAAATAAATCACAATCACAGTCTAATGAGGTTATTGATATATTTATATCTATCGCTTATCATGCCTTGTGCATACTACACATGTGTTGTGATACATTGCCGTTATAAAATACATACATGCATATTCTTACATTCACCAATTCCCAAATATAAATTTATTTAAAAAATAATCTTAGAGCATAACTGAAGTGATTTTAGATTTATTTGGTTAACATTTTTAAAGTCTCCTCACGTACTACCACAGGGAACTACTTTTTTTTTTTCCAAGGGATAGTAATTGAGGATTTATCGGGTTTCGCTCCAACGTTAGACGTACTTATTCAATATTCCATAGCCAATTTGTTGGCAACACAGTTCACAATTTATTTCAAAATTTCATGTATGCGGTGCCCCAAAATAAAGTATCTTATGCTACAATTATTTCAAGCAGCCGCAAATAATTCTGAAAGCTAAATTGCATTGGTTTAGCAATATAGCCACGTAGTAAGTGTACTTGTAAAAAATTGAGCAGATCAAAACAAACTGATTAATTTTCAGGACATGTTTATAAATGGATATTCTTATTTTTATTTAGAGAATGAAAGTCATTATATTGACAGGATTTTTTCAAGTGGTAGTAAACAAGTATGATTTACATGCGCTTATCATTCCTTATTGCCGAGTTAATGAATACTTTTTTTAAATGTCTACTTTCTGTATAACTAACAAATAATATCACAGTGAGTTAATACAAAATCCCCATAGACCCTTCAACTGGCGGCATGTTTTGAAAACAAAAGAAGTGCGGATTCTCGTAGAAGAATATTCCATTTCGAAATTAGAAATCGTGATGCATCCAATAGTTGAGCAACATTTGAGCATTTCTCTATATTAAAATTATACCTATACCACTTGATGATGACATCGATTGATTAAAATCATATCAAGTCAAAATTCATGCTTAACCAGTCGGAAAACGAGGACTATGTTATTTTGCACGCAATTATAACCGTTAAATAACAGTTAAATATCCCACATTAAAAGTTTGGTGCGAATATTAGTGTATCTTTCGAGTACATTTACAGTGCTCATTACACGTACTATGCAATGTGTAACTACACTTAAGAACTGGATGAAACGTAGACTTCATTATTATACACTTTTCTAAGTACTTCTAATTGAATTGTGATGAACAAAAATTAGCGGGGCACGAATCTAAATGTAGATATTTGTGGAATTACGGCAAATCCTGCGAATACTTCAGTCGATGGCTTCTTACCGTCTTCTGAAAGAATTGTAAAACGTTGTAAAATTGACGTGAAATACAGATACAGTTCCATCCTGGCTAGCGATTCTCCAACGCAGATTCTCCTTCCTATTTAAAAATGGGTATACATTGAATGGCGGTCGAACTTTGTTTGATATTTCAAAATATACGGTATATACAAATCGATGCTTCGCTCACCCAGCGAAAATGGTATAAGGTATTCTGGTTTGTTAACTTTTCCAGCGTCATCCAGAAAACGGCTTGGGTCGAAAACATGAGGATTTTTCCATAAGTTTGGATCATGGTGCACGTTCCATAAATTTGAAATCACGTAGCACTTTTTCGGAATGCGATAACCAAAGAGCGTCGTTTCCTGTTTATTGCTTAGTAAAGGCATGAAATTGGACGATATAGTTCATATCAAGAAAATAAATAACAAGATTTGTAATTTGTCCACAATCAATCAGGGAAAAAATATAGTTCATATCGTCACTTTTAGTCGGTTTACTCATTTGATAACATAAGTCTTACCTATGAGTTAAGTTTAAGGGAAGTATGCTTCCTATTCTTTGGATTTCGAGAAGAGTGGCTTCAGTATACGGAGTTAATAAGCGATCATTCCAAGATGGCTGCCTGTCATGTCCAATTACTTCATCGATTTCTTTTTGGATCCGCTTTTGGATTTCTGGTTCTCTAGCCATATGAAGTAGTCCCCAAAGTGTGGTAAAAGCTAACGTTTGACTCCCTGCTCCCATGATATCTTTCGAATTATGCAACAGATTGGCAGCTTGAATTTGCAGCAATAATGAAAGGAGAAAATATGATAAAATAATTTAAGAATCTGAAGTGAACTTGCGAAAAAAAAGCTACTGAGATGATGAAGGTAAACAAAGCGTTCAGAGATTCGACATGGGCGATTACCTTGAAATATTTCTACGTTATCCTTTTTATTTTTTCTTGCATTTTGTTCGGTTATAAATGCGTGTACATAGTTTCCTTTTTCTCCATCAACGAAAGACTTCGTTACCTTAGCTATAATATCCTCAATGGCTGATGTCAACTTGCGTGATAGTATTCTGAAATTACATAGAAGGAAAATGATTAAATCTTTATCGAAAAGAAGCTTCGAAATAGACCTAATGCCTTACCCGAATTTTTTACGTTGTGTGAGGGCAGCGAATCCGGGAAAGGTCACCAGCCACGGAAAAAATAAACGAAATGATACTGAACTGCTTTGTGGGGCCGTCATAAAGTCGTTGAAAGCCAGCAAATCTGTAAGTTTTTGATCCTTATAATCTAAACGCTGCCCGGACAGAAGAATGCAAACATTGTTGGAAAAACTTTTTCCCAATATGTCTTTCACATCTCTTGGCTGTCCTTTATAAGATACTAATTCGTTGAGTAAATGCTGAATTTCATCCTAAAATGAAAATTAATATAGACTGTATTAAACATTTTGAAATCAGAAATACAGAAGTATTAATGTTTTTTTCGTTGTTATTCTTGGTTTTTATCATTTGTTTGCTTCGATCTACAGCTGTATATGTATAGCGCATGTATGCAGCAAGATTAATTCTAGTTCAATTTTTCTGTACAATGGAACCTCATTGAGAAGAACTCACTATATACGAATTTTCGATAGTACGGACTCCTTTCCAGTCCTCTTTCGAATTCGGATATTGCAAATTTTAGGCTGAAACGAACTTTAATTTTCAAGTTCCAAGTAGTCGCGCTATGTTAGGTTAAAAATAACTGCATAACATGAAAAAAGCTGCGTTATAACAGGGACTTTCCCATTTATACATGTTTAACGTAGGATTTCATCCAAACTCAAATGGAACTTTATTTCCTAATATTGAAGTCATGTTGAGATTCGTCTGAAAGAGATTCGACAGAATCATCCATTTAGGTGTACCCGTATATTTACCCTATAGCATCTCATTAATTAGGATGTCAAACATTCCCTACTTAGAGTACTAGAATTTCGAGACAAAAATCCGCTCAATGGTATAGACGATTGGGAAGCGAATGTGTTCTGATAATCAAACATACGAAAATGTATAGGCTACCAAAGGCGGACAATCTCAAAATCTTAAAACGAGCATAAATAACCTTAAAAGAGTGTCGTAGTTCAATTGACTTTTATCATATTTTAAAAATCGGATTTAAAAAAATATATCTGTTCATCGGGGGTTTCCACATGGTAAAAGTACAAATCACTTGTAAAGTGCATGTACAGTGTAACATGAAAAAAAATAACACGACATAAAAGAAGCATTGGTTACACAAATTTCTGAATGGCTTATACAAATGTCAATTGAAGAAACTTCCTAATCATTCCATTAATCAAGATTCGTGAATTTAAAATGTGTGATAAAATTAAAACTTAGCGAAATAAAATACATTAAATGCAATTAAAGTCTAACCAAGGTTGACAGGTTGACAGAGGCTGCGTTCATGGTGAACTTGTTTATCAGTCGCTTGCCACTGTAAAACCAACTACAAGGTGAGGCATAAGCGACTTCAAAACAAGTCCAACGTGATCGCAGCTTAACGAAAGTATTTCGAGTATTCTGAAGTTGGACAAAATGTTTTGAGTCTAAAATCGAAATTTACAACAAAAACGCGTGAAAAAAGAAATGTTATAGTTATATTAGTTGTTTAATACGAATAAACTAATAATTGTTAGTTGTTCTCGGAACTATTATTTTTCTCAACTAAAGTTTTAGATGCTCTTCCAACTACAAATAAAAACGTTATAAAATTTTGTTTTTGCGTTTAGCGAATAAGAACCACAGCTTTAGTTGCTAGTTGCAACTAACACTCAGCTAATATACTGTAGTTGCAGTTTTCAATTATTAGTTTCAACTAATTTTTGCGGTCATTCACCGGCCACTTTTTGTCCGGGAATCGAACATGTATATCAACCGCTTATTTTTTATTAATACAAGCAATAAAACTTTAGCTAATATATGACGAGGATTCGAGGAAGGCATAAAATTGGAAATAATGCGGAAATTAATAAAAGTTAGATACGAAATTAAAGACTCATGGAAATAACGACTTGTACAAAGTTAACTAAATTATAGGGAATATATGTTTTATGGTTCCCAGACAAAAAATCGCCGGCGAATTTCCCGTACTATTTCCAATTTTATGTCTTCCTCGTCATATGTGAGCTAAAGTTTTCTTACTTGTATTAATAAAAAGTTAAGTCGTTGATAAACATCTACGTGTAATTTAATGTAAATGCACATACTGTATAATAACGCTAATCTTAAAAAAAAATAAGTAAACGTGGGAAAATGTACATTATGTATTCAGTAACGGGAAATGTCTTTAATTTCTGTTTAATACCACTCGTGAGGACATCCGCTAGGGGGTGCTTTTGATTGATGCATGCTTAACGCATTGTTGTATCAACATACAGTAGAACCTCTCTTATATGAACCAATTGGGACCAGAGGTGGTTAATATAAGTGAAAAGTTCAAATAAGGAGGCTGAAATTCCAACCAATTTAAAAAATAGGAAACAAGTCAATTAAGTATTCTAAGTTACCGTATGCTATCACATTACAAGTAGGCTACATGTGTATCACTTTTGTTGGGCAGGTTTGACAACACTGCCAGTTTCTGCTTTGAACTCGGTAGAACATCTACATTAAAACAACGAACAAAATAAAAATTGTAAGGGTGCTTGCTATCACAAGCACCAGTGTGCCTTTGGCTGCTACGAGCAGGCCTCAAACGAGGTACCCTAATGTATTTAATTCATTTTCCCAAGGTTGAGGCCTGCACCAGCCAAAAAACGCACGGTGTGGTAGGCAGGAGTAACGTGCTGATGAGTTCCTATAATAGAGGTTCACATAAGAGAGGTTCCACTGTACTAAATAGTGATTTATAATGATACAGAAAAATTAGAAAATGATCCAGCAAATCATTATAATATGCACGTTCATGCAATAGAATTGTATAATGTATATTTTATAGGAAACTTGCAAGAATTAGTGGCTCCATTGATAATTTTCCCATTCCATAATCACGCAAAGTTTTGAGGAGAAAACGACGGTGTTCTTGCCAAAATAATCCATCGGCATTAGTGAGGGCTACAAAAGTCAAATGGAATTATTTATTACTTTGTAGGGCTTAAGTGCCACCGGGAGCGTGTAAAATGCAATTTGATGCATTTAATGTAAAGTGCATATAAAGTAAAATTAACATGCTAAGTAATGTTACCATGACTGTCATTTTTGTCCACATTGAAATTCATAATGTCAGGTCTTCCTGAAAAAATTTCTGCTTGACCGATGAATGCTTCCTTTATGGCTTTATAGTCGTTTAAAACAATGACGAGCGTGCTGCCAAAATACAGGCTGAAAATCGTTAAGTTAAGCGAATTATACAGTACAGTATGTTCACTCCATATATGTATAAATTCTGCTTAATATTTTCATCTTTTCCGAAATTTAAGTCTGTAGATATAGGTCAGAGTTAAAGAAGCTACATACATGAACATATTTATAATACCATTTTCACCAGAATTTCAATTTTAATTAAATCATATCCGTATAGTCATCTGACTTCATAAGCCAAACTTTTTTGTGAGAAATAAATTCTGTTTATGATGAATGAAACGTCAAGGATTTTACTCAAGTTACTTGGCTGAGAAAATGCAAGCTTCACTTTCAAAGCCCACCCATTGAGTCCTATTAGGATTGAATCGTGTAGCGATAATCAACTCTTAAAAACTTTATCGTTTTGACTTTCTTGCATGTACAGTACTTACTGAAAGACGTTTCCAAACTTTTCGCCGAGTTTATTCAATGTTAAGTAATCTCGTTTTTCCAAAAATGGCAAATATCCCACTATAGGCAATCCTGATGGCCCAGGTGGTATACCCTTTGGCGTGCTGAAGAACCAGTATGTGACAAAAATTAACGTTGCAATTAATGCGACCTGAAGAAATTCAAAACCCGAAAGAATTTCGGTCAGATAACTTCGGATGTCCATTTTGAAAATGAAGGGTTTTCTCGACTGTTCAATTTTTTTGACTAGTTTGCAATTAAAAACGAAGTTGATTAGATAACAAGGCCACTTAAATGCATGTAACTGCCATTCAAGTCGTTTGCAATGAGGCTTTTATGACGTGGCTTGCAGAAACGCTTAACACGTAATATGACTGTCCGAAAAACGAGTTTCGTTCCACATGCACTTAATTTCATGGTCATCATGCAGCTACATTAATATGGATGAGAGTTTAAACCAAGGTTCCGTGTAGATCCCGTTTGATCTCTGCACGTTAAAGATCCCTCTTGTGGGGGTGGGAGTCCCCCCTCGTAGGCAAAATTCCCAGGTAAGGTGACGCTGGCACATCTTCTGGCGTTGGTGTTTAGCCCTCGTGTGCAGAAATCGGCCAACGTTAAAAATCCACAAACCAACCCATGCCACACGCATACATGTAGGAAGGCCCTCCTCCACCAAGAGCGTGGCGATCTTGACGTCAAGCATTTTTGGCGGGAAATTGATACGGGTTACCACAATACTGTATGCATGTAATTTCATTTTCAACTTTCCTTAGTTTTCCAAGTTTTAGAAAAATTATTTTTTTTAGAAAACAAATCAGCATGAATTTTTTTTTTTTGAAACTTTGAATATTTTGTATTCGAAAAATGTAGAAAGTTTTGCAAATTTTACTCGGAAAATATTAAAAATTGATTTATTTTTTAATTATATTTTTATGAGTTTTTTTACCTATATTTAAAACAGCCACTTGATATGTTTCAATGAGTGACGTACATTAGGTGACTAGGTCTACTTATTATCAGACGTCTAAACAAAATACATTGTATTTTCTTAATACATGTAATTTTCAAAGTTTTTGCACTACTACAACAAGTACATTTAAGGAATTTCGTTTAGCATTCAGTGATTATTGCTGAAATCTTGTTTTTGTCGTGTGAAACTCTACTGCGCATGCCCCTTGAGAGATTGAATACTGGATTTTTTGTTTACTAGAAGTTCATCGTTATCAGCATATATTTTACTTCTAAAATTAACATAGATAATTTTTTTTTATTATTTTACTATGTACAAGTCGTGAATGTTTACCACTGAACAAAAGGCATGAATATCAGTATTTATGAGAAACTTTACATTTATTTTATCATGAAACACGCAAGTGCTGCTAGAGTGACTAGGAAGTAGTCGTTTACTATAGGGCACTGATACGCAATACCAGTATGCTCACTCTCCGCTTTTTGAAGAAGGCTTTGCATTCGCCACTCCACTTGAATTCTAGCTGTCATTATTATTAAAACGAATCGACGCACATATCAAACCGTGAAACCAAATAACAGTATAGTATAGATGCGTTATCCCTTTCAATACTGCATTATGACCCCTTTATCCAAACTTTTTGAAACTTTGGAAAATGAAACAATATATTATTACTATGTTCGCTGAATTTTTTCAGATTTTTTTATTAAAAATTAAAAGTTTTACAAAATGTCCCTTTGAAATTTAAACATCCCGAAACAATGGCATAATTTGTGCCAGCTAATTTTTTTATGACTTTTTTTAATCTACAGGATGTGATTTAATAGATTGATGCAAAAAAATTCACTTAAACGTATTAAAAATAAATTAAAAACAACTTTGTTTTTAAGCCTATTACCTCAAATTTCTTGAAAATATAGCTCCATGTTTTCAAAATGCTTTAATTTCCTAAAAAATGCCAGTAGGATGCACTACAAGCATGCATTTGAAAGAGGGGCTATTCCGCTATACACTAAAGCATTGCAGTGCAACTAAAGGTCATTTTATGAGGGGCAATAAATTTATGAATAGCTGGTGTAAATATACGCCACTGGGAGCTAGTGTGCTAAAGACTATGTGGGTATCTTTACTTAATATCAGGCGATTGACTCGATCGTTACTATTGGCGAATTCAGATGGTCAATCTGGTGCGCACCGGTGTAGGCTACAAGGTGATGTATAAGTCTGTGAAATCGGCACTATTGCAGGCAGCAGGCGCAACAAGTTTTTACAGACTTATTCTTCACCTTGCAGCGTACACCGGTGCACACCAGATTGACCATCTGAATTCGCCATATGATTCGTTTACAAGTGCAGGGCGTGATTGAGGGCGAGTTTCTAATGACGAACAGCAGGGCAGCGCTGCGAGTGTTTTAGCCACCAGAACATCAAAGGTGCCGACACTGTTATTATACGTATACTGTGACTACTAGATTTATTATTATTATTCTGTTTTCAGTTGAATCTGACTATCGGAGACCCCTTATGCCATATTTCCCTCCATTGGAAATGATGTTTATGGAGTTTACCGGTGAAGATTTTTACTGGGTAGTTCGATACCATTGCTTTCCTCAACCCTCCCCATTTACCCGGGCTTTGGGACCGGCACACAATAGTGAAATACATCACCATATACGTGGCTGGGGATGCACCTTTAAACAAGGATTGGAATGGGAAAAGAATACGGTCATGGCCGATTTAATATAGGAACCATCCTAGTATTTGCCTGGCCAGCACGGAGCTAGAATTCTGAGAAACCATGAAAAACCGCAATAAGGATAGCCGACCCAGGAATCGAATCTGAGTCCACCAAATGCGAGGCCACCTTGTAGGGTACAGATAAGCTTCTACAATCATGGGACATTTGCCAATTAAATTACTCATTAGTCAAATGCGTTTAGTTGACCGTAAAAGTGCGATGGTTGTCGCTCATGCACGAATAACTGGAGGTCTGGCCAAACAATTTTGCCATAACAGAAACATGATGTGGCTTTTTGGCAAAGTTGAGTTACAGGTATAATCTTGCGTTTAAGGAAATTCAAAGAGGGAAATGTTCGAAATCGTTTTGTTTCATCATCATCAACCATTAATTGACACAACGCCCGTTGGTGCCATAGACCGGAGCCAATAAGACTCCGGCAATAGATATCAATCATCTTTTCGGTTTTGTAACAGGCAGCGCATTGCCACTCATCTGCCTAACCTGGGCGGATGGTCAGCTTCTTTCCTGGTTGTTTCAAATCGTGCATGGCTAGCATGGCTATACACTTTAGACCAATACTGATCAATGTGCCACTCTGTGTCTGAAAAATCTGCTTTCAGATTTCCAAAAAAGAATGTTTAAAACATTCTTGAAAGCTTATCAACGCTTCTTGTAAGCTCAGCCTGACTCGCCTTAGCTTTCTTTGTGCTCGCCCTCATTTAAAAATAATGCCGCATTTTTATCCCGCTTGGTGGCGTTAGTGTACGCCGAGTGGTAAGCGCTTGCAATAAGCATTCACTGTGTTCGTACTCTATGGGTTGAAGACGGAATAAACGGAATGAAAATTCCCAATTGTTGACTGGGTTAATATGCACTGTAAGGCAATAAACGTTAATAAACGTCGTTTTTTAATTACTTCCAAAACCGAGTGGCTGCCAGCCCAGTCCAGTGCAGTTTTTGGATAATAATAATAAAGATTGATATCGTTAAATAAAGCATTCAAGGTCGTAGACATTTATCATCAACAAACGAGTGTACATGTACAATGTATACCTGTACTGCATTACCATCAAACTTATCGCAAATTATGGAGGCGTCGAGATTTTCTTCTCAACCTTGATTTTTTAACGGCCTTGATACTATACATGCGCTGTATAATGTTGGACAGTTTTGCTAGGTTAGTATGGGCAAGTCATCAACGTGCATTTTAACAATGTGATTCCCTTCAGTGAATTGCATGAATATTCACGCGATCTTACTAACTGAACACAGTACAGGTATCCAGTGCCCATATTGCTAAGAATGAGATTCAATGCTTTCGTTTATAGGAAGGGTGAACTCCAGATTCATCATTAGTTTGATTGTAACTTTTGATAAAAAGCTTCGATATAGTCATGGCATTGGCGTTGTTACAAAGAATTGATCCCTTCTGAGTTTATCATGGGCCAAAGATGACCTCGAGAGATTTACTATCGTGATCGCCTTCCGATCTTCTTTTCTGGTATTTTAGCACAAACACAAACTTCTGGAAATGAAGAATGTGGTTACTCCAGTGTTTCGTTCCAGACGGCGCGACGTCGGAACCCCTTCCACTCATAATTTACAATTTATAATTGACTTTCGATGTTTGATGGAAAAACGATAACAATCTTTTGGAATCCCAATTTCTAAATAAATTATGCAAAAATCGACACATTTTGATGAAACTGAAATAATTGACCTAACTGTCAAATTATTTGTTTAATCTTCTAATCCATATTAAAGCTTTAAGTACATAATAACATATACATATAAATACAAAATTAACAATTATTATGTTGTTTCAAGAAATATCAAATTAACTTTAAAATGCAACGTTAGCAGTCCAAAATGTTGTGTTCACTCTCAATTAAAAAATATTCTCATGTAAAATATGTACAATTATTATTCTAAGGCAAGATGATCCAATCGATTAATATTGATTCAGTTTTTTAAAACAAACTAACGGCATGCGCATCTAATATACAGTAGGTCGATTATTTTCTTGGTATAGCAGAAACCGCGAAGGTTTTTGGAATAAGACTTAGTCCCAAAGAAGCATCAAGATTTGGAGTTTCTTCATTTGGAGCGATGAAAGAAAATTTCTTTAGCATTGATGCAAAATAAAGATACAATTCCATTCGAGCAAAAGAATCTCCTGCAGGACACTGACGTTTTCCTGTAATGTAAAAATTTAATTAACCAACTGTATCATGGTTCGCAAAATTGATATTTACACAATGAGTCAAATATTACACAGATCGCCAGACATAATTAATTAAATTGTCGACTATAAATTAAATGACTTCAGCTTTGGGCTTGACTTTGCCGTCTCATGAATAACAAATGCTGATGAAGGATTTAGTTCTAAAATGGTTCGCTTACCTAATGAAAATGGTATCAGAAATTCCGGTTTAAATATGTTTCCATTTTCAGTTAGGAATCTTTCTGGGCGAAACTCGTCCGGTGCCTTCCATAAATCTGAATCATGATGTACATTCCACAAGTTGGAAACTATGTAGCTGTCTTTCGGGATTCTAAAACCGAGAACCTGTGTGTTTTCACTATTCCTATGTAATGAGATAAAGGAATTGCACTCATGAAAAATAACGTTGATTTATTTGAACATTAATCACAAAATGAGTACTAAACTTTGGGAAGTTAACGTAATCTAACACGAATTACAACCTGTGTGCCAAGCTGAGAGGAACCGGACTTGCCATGCGTAGGACTTCCAGAATGGCAGCTTCAGTAAAGGGGGTATTCATATGGTCATTCCAAGATGGAAGTCTGTCGCCTTCGATAACGTTGTCCAATTCCTTTTGAATTTTTAACTGAATTTCAGGATGGCGCATCATGAAAATCAAAGCCCACATAATCGTATTACTGGTTGTCTGAGTTCCTGCTCCGAAAATCGATCTCAAATTATGAAGAAGTGCCTTCTCTACGAACGATAAACAAAAAATGGTTTTAAAACAACGTCCGCTTTGTAGAATTTTGAAACCAATGCTGTTAGTCATTACCTGTGAAGTATTCGCTTGTTTGGTCATTGCTTTCCATTCTTAATGTCCTCTCTGTTAAAAACGCATCAACGTAATCATTTCTTTGTCCAACCACGTAGCCTTTCTTCTTCTCATCTACTAGTTCTTTCATGATTTTTTCGAGCTGGGTGAGAGTTTCTCTGAATAAGAGAAAATAAATTCCGAAATATGTATCTATTGCATGTACCATAATTTACCATTATAATTCATTTAACTTTTAGCGGTTGTTGGGAAGATTGCCATTCATTTTTCTTCCAAATATCAGATTGCAGAATCTAAATGCATGTTTGGTTAACAACGGAGTTTAATCCAGGAACCAGTATTTTCGTGTAAAAATAATGCTATATAATATTTTACTTTTCCTTTAATATTGATTTCTACTATACATGTATGATGGCAATTTCCATGTACATGTATAATGCAAAAGTGGAGAAATATTTCCTCTCAATATCATGCACAACTGTTTGCTGGGCTACTATAACTTGGCGTACTAAAGTAGTTTCGGGTTTCTTACTTTGCTTGCGTAATTTTCATTAATCGACTTAATCCTGGCAAATATTTCAGATAAGGGAAGAAAATCCGAGCGGAGAAGTTGTTCGATATCGCACTGAAGTCGTGTATAGTTTCAATCAGATTAATGGATCTTTCGTCATTATAGTTGAACCGTTTTCCAAAAGCCATCTTGCAAATGTTGTTACTGACACTGAGGCTTAATAAACGTTGAATATCAGTTGGCTTGGATTCAGATTTGCTCAAGTCATTCAAAAAATATTCTACTTCTTGCTGTAATGATAATTATGAAATTAGGGAATAAGGCTTCTATTTTGCGATCGTGTTTAGAAATGACTACATTATTTATGGCTACCTACACCAATCTACTTAAAAGAGGTTAAGAAGATGCAACTAGCCATTATTAATGCAATTAATTAAGTCACCTGAATGAAGGTTTCCGGTCCTACTTTGTTGAATCTTAAATCTTTCATAAGATCAGTGAACACTTTTCTATGCTCCAGCCAGTAAAGCCCATCTGTAGTGGCGAAACCTTGACATAAATACATTTAAAGTTTTGATTTAATATCATCATGATTATTCCTGACACTTGAATAAATCGGTAACGCATGCAAAATGTACGACTACTATTTTTACTTAAATTGTCCTTTGGATTATATGTTAAACTCATGCTGTTTGGTCTTCCCGAAAACACGTCACCCTGATACACGTAGGCTTCTCTGATGGCATCATAATCGTTTAATACAATGGTAAGACGACTTCCTAAATAAAAGCTGAAAATTCGCAATTATTTAATAATAGAAGGTTACATGATTTTTAACATTTTAACTATTGTAATTTTGTAAATATTCTAAACATAGAATAAAAAGGCTTGATATTATTCGACTATTTTTATTTCAAAGTATTTCCATGATTTAATTTTTCGAAAATTATCCTAATTTTACTTTCTACCAAATGATCGAAAGCTTAAAAATGAAGGAAATGGATCACGGAGCATTTTCTTTTAGAACATTTGCATAGCAAAAGTCAAGCACTTCATAAACACTTTGCATTCTTTGTTTTAAAGTATCATTATGCATTGATTGGTTATTTAATGAGATCAGCAGGAATTTAAACTGCATGAACATTTAGGCACGAAGGCGTGAGACAGTAAATGTGAATTAGTAATTGATAGGAGCATGGTAGTGACTGATATTTTGAGAACTGCAGCATTTAAGTTAAGTTTATTAAAATTGCTTTTTAAGCAATTTTAATAAACAAAGCGACAAACAAAGTCAGGACAACCGACCTGGGTTGAACAAAAAATTAAAATAAATAAAGAAAATTTAAGAAGATTGGATGCCATACTTAAACACGTTCTGTGATTTAAATGCTTATAGATTTCAGTGGCGTAAGTATTTAATCACCCTGTATAAAGCACACGATTTAAAGCAAGAATGTTTTTTTTTTTTAAATTTTGCTTTACTATAATCTACATGAACATATTAGTCTAGACTAGACATACATGTAATTAAATGAAATTTTAAGACCTATTTTAACACCTACATGCACATGTAGGTGTTATACTTTTGGTGCAAATATTCGTATATACCCTTCATGGGATTTAATGTAGATCTTAACAATTCTTAAGTGGTTGCCATAAAAGTGACCGACAAATCGGTCTACTTAATACCAAATTGTTTTGAGGTGTTAAATTTAATGTTATTTCAAATGATCGAATAAGCCTGGAAAATTAAAAGAAACCGCCAAATGGTTCAAGGCTATACTTTTAAGGAAATTTATCTTTATGATTGAATATATCTTCTTCATGAACAGTAGTCGTACGAAATTATCCTTTTAGAAAAGTTTCAGATTTCGATTTTTATTACTGTTTAATGGCTTGATCTCCACAATGGAGAGGATGGGAACTGACATGGCTGTAGCCAGGGGGGACGTGGGGGTAGGGAGGGTCTCGGCAAATATCACGTAATTTTTTTCCGCAAAAAACTGTAAAATTTGCGAGAGAACTGGGTTAAATTAAGTAAAACATGTTTCTTCACTAAAATATGGCTAAATCCTACACAATAATGATAACAATATGGTCAGTCTTGAGACCATACATGAGTCCCCGTGGACTGAACTAGAATGAATATTCTTTTACGAATTTTAGTAGTTCCTATATATTTAAGTATTTTATTGTTCGATTTTCTTACTGTGATTCTAGACTAGTTCTTAGCAGCAGGGCCAGGGAGAGGGGGTGTAGGGGGAGCATTGCTCCTGGGCCCGGAGTAGATCAGAGGGCCCGGGAGTTTGTCTTCAAAGTATTGCTATTTGAAAAAAAATCAGTAGTGGGTAAGGATAAAGAAGAAAATGAATATATGGTGGGTTTTTTTTAAACAAAAGTCAGGGAAATTCAGCGCAGTCATGGCAATCCAAAACTAATACTTCTACTAGGTTAGCTCAGGGTCAATT
>JAQGBX010001696.1:0-23532 GCA_034698745.1 Megaphyllum sjaelandicum | reverse complement strand
TTTTCAACATTTTGTGAAATTTTGTGAAATTCGGGGCGGCGGAGGAGGGGGGGGGGAAGGTTGAGGGGCCCAAAGAAACTTTGAAGCCTTGGGGCCCTGTCATGGGTTAATACAGCACTGCGAGTGGAACTTGTTAAACGTTTTTGTTCAAATTCGAAACGATCGCCATATTGACGTGCTTTTTTTGAAAGAAGCTCGTAAAACAACGCGCGATTGTCTGCCCACGTTTTGAATATCTCATTTGCGTTTTTTATTTTTTTATTTTTTTCCTCTCAGCTCTCTTATCTTTCTACTTTTTTGCGTTTTATCATTTTTATGGAAATTCCTTTGGCACCCATAAAGCGTCGGAGGTCAATGGCAGTCGGTGAACGAGGGTCGCCCAAACGGCGCGCCCCTAGCGGCCCGTTTTACGGCGCTAACACTCGTAATTTATTCATAGTTAACGTATTAACAGGGTTAATGCGGTTGCTGCTTTGGCGAAATGGCAACGAACACGAAACGAGCAACGCTAGGCCGAGAGCAAAATCGTGTAGCTGGACTTCTGACCAGCCAGGGTCAGAGGGATAGGCCAGCTCCAGGTGAGAGAGAAGTAGGGGAGGGAATGGTGTTTTCTTATCTTGATGGAACGTCTGGCTGCTTGGACCTACCTTTTCAGTGTTGAAAAACGCACTCTTCGTTTTGAACGTTTCGTTTAATATGCAGTAGTTACACGTGGAAAATATAAAGCCTGTCCTGCTTAATTCGAAATATTGCAACTGACATCCATGGCTGGTGACATTTCAGAATGACGTGTCATCAAGGTGACGCTAACTGCATTGTACTTTGGACGTTAAATTATAAAGATTAAGACCCGTTGCTTTTTAAACGATTTACAAACAAGTGGTGTTGTCTGTGCTCAGTACTAGATGGCGCCACGAGTAGTCATCTTTTATTAACCCTTTTCATCGTAATAACGATTGTAATAGGAAACTAAGAAGTAGGCGAGTACATGTATCGTTAAGATAAATCTCGAAAGACGTCAGAATTTGCTCATTTGTAAACTCAGACAAAACATTGGTTAAACAATGAGAAGTAAAGTTTCATCGAAATTCAGATGAAATATACCCCTCGTTCTCTGTAGGAATGGGAAGTGGGTGCGGCTGAGCTGTTATCGGGAAATTCCCCGTTATAAAGTACCTGTTTTCATATTGTCGAAAGTTCGTAACATATAGAGCGAATGCTTAGAGAACTCGAAAATTCATTCGTTTTAGCCAGAAATTTGTAATATTCGAATTCTGCATTCGTCTTAAGCGAAGAAATTAACATTTTTGTCCATATATACCCATGGGCGGGGACTGGAAATGAAAGGGTGTTCTTCTTATTGAGGCTTCGCTGTATTGCGTTGGATACCTTGTACTATGGGCCCATTCAAAAAGGGCGTCCTCATGTAGGGATTATTGGGAAAGGATAAGTTGAGCTACTAATAAAACGTAGACAGGGGGAGAAAGGGAGGTATGACCCAATGTAAACGAAATTCACATTCTAGAAAACAAAACTTTTTGAACATGCCTTATTTCCAAATATAACTTTCCTTGTGTATTGCCGGCTTTAAAGTTTAGGACGTCCGAATGGGGGAGGGGGCCCTGATTGACCTTCCACATTGCGGACAGGGGGGTAGGAGGAGTCCAATTTTGGGTAAATTTTGCGGACGCCTTTTTTGAATGGCCCCTATGCATAAATTCAAATGATAAAAAGGTGAGAATGTACACGTTAAACTCTGTGGATTCATAAAATAGACACCAAACATGGGTTTGCTCTATAGCTTTGATCGTAATTAAAAGTACTTATTTGTCTGGGTAGGCTAGCTTAGAACTCGACGAGCTTGTTCGTAGAAAAGATTATCCTTCAAAAATCGCATACACCTGACTTCCTGTTAACAATCCGCGTTTTAGAATTCAACCAGGATGGTTATTCATTTCTTAATTTAATTGCAATAATATGTAGAGTATGCATGGAGCTTAGTTGTAATAACATCTAATCCCGTTGCCGGATATGCTTTAATGCAGTTAGACCAACTCATCTGCATGGCAACGCCATCTGCTTCCTTTAAAAATCCGTACATTGTACTTGCTATACTTAATAACAAAAGCCTAACTCAAACCACCATCGCAAAAGCATGGATTAATCCTTGACGTCATACAGGTGCAAGATGCATCGGTAATACCACTTTTGTAATGTAACGAGCCATTCGTAAGCTTACCTTTGTTAGGTAAGATTTTTCACCTTAACTTAACTCTTGAAGGAAACTGTTTGTCTTCAAGATTTCCCATTTGTCAAGTTGTCCAGCGATAAAGGCAGCGTCTTGCTCGGAATTTCAATGTGCCTTGACCATTGATAGCATTGGAGAAGTCCGAATTGGCTTCCCCTCAACTCTTTTCTCCTCGTACCCCATCCTCACGCCCATGGCGTCAGCCATTTTATTTGCTCAATAAGGTATTGTGCTCCGGGCAGTTTGCATTCAAGGGATGTAGCCAAACCCATTGGACAATTGCAGATTGTTTGTTCAATCTCTGGGTTTTACTCGATTGCTTGTTAAGGGGTCCTTGTTCAAATGGCTATTTTTTAGCGCAGCAGTTTAACCCCCCTTCCCCGCCCCCTCTCCTTTTTTCTCTTACAAAAGTCTTTTTATTTCCCTCGGAGTCTTGCATTCACTTTTGCAGCGTTAAATGGATTAAGATTAGAGAAAATCGAAATTGATCAAGGTGCTACCAGCGCAGCATATGAATCAAGCTCTGGAAAAATCTCCAGATTGCACCGAAACTAATAAAATAAGTCGCCAGCGTTGAATTCCTTTAACTCACCCTCCTCTTTGGTGTTTGATATCACCAAGGGAACAAATGATATAAATTGTAATTGAACAATTACCGAATTTTTGTTGTTGTTGTTGTTGATTTTTGGACAAAAATCTAAATTTGGGACGTGGTACAGTATGAATGCCGGTATTTGTATAATCGTAAATCACACGTATTTCTGAGAGCTTATGAAAAATGGTGCCAGAATTACTGGATTATTAGAGAATTGCTATCGAAATGCCGTGATTGCTTCCCATAAAACTAACCGTGCTAAAAAAGAAGGGTTTGTCGTATACACAATTTAGCACGTGATTTTTCCACCCACATGCGCAAACAATGCTTTTAATTGTACTATTGTTAGCTTTTAATGCGCGAGAATGGAATTTTCTCCGCACGCAAGAGTAATTCGTGGTAATGGGCAATTTTCTGACCCTGCCTATTCTTGAATTCGACTGTAGTTTCTTATCCAGCACACGGCAGAGGCCTGTCCAGATTTTACACGCTTGAGAAATGCCTACTTCTGTGTAAAATGCTAAATGTTTATTAATTGTTCTATTCTCGTAAATTTACATGTAATTGCATCTGCGGAGATTTTTATTGTAATATCTAAATTATTGATTTGAATTCAATGTCAACGTTGGATTATGCAGTTGAAGGGCCCTTATCTAAAACAATGTATTTTATATTTTGAATTTTTGAAATATATTAAAACTTAAATAAACTAATAATTCCTACGCCAATGCAATGATTCGTCACCCTTTTAATGTGCAGCATGAGAAAAATAATTTTCAATAAATAACGTTGGATATCTTAATAACTCCTATAGTGGAAAAAAAGATGGCGCCCTCTGGTGTCTTCTCTTTTATCGTCTTCGAATGGACTCTTTTCAATCCGAAATGCATCTTCAATAAAATGAAAAACATCTTTTATAAACAAGCTTTATTTCTATCCAAATGTGATGATGCCAAGCTGAGATTTGTGGAACAAATACCCAATATTTCCATTGGATTTATCTAGGTAAGGTGAACAAATAATGTTCAATGCCATTTGCGATCTCATGGGACAAGAACCTAAAGCTTTATTAGGGTATCAGCACGGTGAACTTGTTTTCAAGCGACTGGAAACAAGTTCACCGTGCTCGAACTCTCAGGCTCCCGATTATCCGATGAGGTCGGGAGAAGAAATTTCCCAGATAATCGAAACTTCGTATTTTCCGCAAACAAAAATTGTCATCCGTAATAAAGAAAATATGACATTAAAGTAAAATTCCAATTGTTTAATTGCAAACACGTACACGTAGTTGCATGCACCTAATAATGTATGATAGTTTCGGCAAAGTTATTTATTTTATTTTTTTAAAGAAAAATGAAAGCAAAGAAGTTTATTTTAACTATAAATTTTAACTGTGCGAATCAAAACAGTGGAGGCATTATAATTCACGCTTTTTTTGGCTTATATTTTTGCCATTTAATTGGCTTTTAGTTGAACTGACATAATTACAGCATAATTAACGCGTACATTCTGTAAACTGAAGGGTAACAAAGAAATTGGAAGAAAAACATGGCGTGTACACACGTATCGAGCTTCGTGAGGCCAAAAAACTGAAACTGTAAAAAAAAAATGATTTCGATTTGTTGAAAGGTATTTTCATCCCCGAAGGCAAACGAGAAAATACACGAAAAACGCTCAGAGACCTAGTTTTTCATTCCGTTGATTTCCTTAGATCTACTTCGGTATTCATTCACGTTGTCTACCTTTTCGTTTTCATCCGATATTAATTTTCCGAATGCGTTCCCCGTTTGAAATTCATCCGAACGAAAGCTGCAAAAAATAACCATAAAAAAGCAAGTGCATGTTTGAACATATTACTCGTGGTTGGTGTATGCCATCAAGGTTGCTTGTTGCGCTAGATTTATGTATTACTGGGTATTGAAGTGTCCAGAGGTCTACCAGTTGCAGGTGCAGGGTGACACGGTTTCCGAAGTAAAATTGTGGAAAAAATTGTGGAAAATGTGACCTGAATATTCAAGATTCGCGAAATTACATGTATATATATATCCCTCGTCAGCTTCATTTTACTGGTTTTAAAACAAAAATGCTGGAGTTTTACGTCAGAATCATGGCAATTTCAAATTCACGCATATGTTTGTTATTTCATTGAAGTTGTTGATGTTTGCACTCACGACTGAATTAACAACGACATGAATATAGAAGGAAAAATTCGCTTTTATCAAACACGATGACAAGTACATTACATCTGACATATTGACAGATCAGTTATTTTGAGCAACAAAAAAAAATTGATAGCTAATTAGAAACCTCTATTTCAGCCATTAAATTGAAATAGACACAGCTCAGTGATCTTATAAAATAATAATCTCTGAATGCCATGGCAATTAAGCAGTGCGGCATTATCGATAACTGGAGGAATTATTTTCTACAACGTGGTGTCTATTTTTTTTCCCCAAATGTTAAGTGACAAACACGATACGGGAAATTTGTCATTAAAGGCAGTCACACACGGGAAATGTTATACAGTAAAACCTGGAAAAGTGACCCCCTGTTTGTTGACCACTTTTTAGTATATTGTTTTTTTTCTAATGTGGATTTCCTTCATAAAAATTCTCTGTATAGTGACCAGTGACCACCTGTCTATTGTGTACAGTGACCAGTGTGTGTTGCCCCTTTTTTCAATTTTTACATTGCAAATGTACCTTAAAAAGTGACCAGATAACAAAAGAGTCACGTTACATCTTGCTTTAACCCTTGGACATGATGATTACATGTATAAGTGCAGTGTACTTGTTCATTATTTTAATTCAGATATTCATTGTGTAGTGACCACTTGTGTACAGTAACCAGTATAGCATTTTTTGGCGGTCACGCTTAACAGGTTTTACTGTATCTGGAAACTTGGCAATCTTAGGCGTGTCCGAAAAGTAGTCAAGCGCATATTTCTGAGCATTTTACTAAAAAATGCAAAAAGAAAAAATTCAACTGAATGTAATTAGACTACATTTACGCTTTTATACTTTGCAAATTAAAACATTTCATTTCTCGTAATTCACATTCTAAAAAAACAGAACTTTTTGAACATGCCGCATTTCCAGATGTAACTTTCCTCGTGTATGGCCGGCGTAAGACATGCAGGGTAAAACACGGGGAATTCATTCCGAATTTCTAACACGGTGCTAAGCCGTCCATAAAACTTTAATAATTATAATATGTAGTGTCCATAAAATGTGCAGAGCTAGCGGACACGCCTCTGAACTTTTTGGACTCTTTCATGGACACCGCAAATTTACTTCGCCAGTTATCTGCGAAAATCTCAAATGTTAACGAGCCTGCAGTCTCTATAACTCGAGCTATGAAAACTATGAAACCATGATCATCGGGGGGTCCCAATTCGGTTCGCATTTCTTCTCGTGATTCCGTGTATAGTTTGTACAACAGCTAGCCTTTCTTGTTTATTTGCAACATATCCCTGGTTTCACGTACGGCTACCGTGATACTTTGCCCGCCTTAGATCTGGTTTCACCTCCCCCTGGTGTTGTTGCTGCTGCCCAAAACGTTCACGACTCATTTAAACATTCATTTCTTCACTAAATCTATAAATTAAACAGTTCGATCCACTTCTGCTGGCATCAATCAAGTCTAGGATAGCGAGTGGCCAGGGTTGCCCGATTTGACATTGCTTCGTAAGTGCAGGTATATGCTAACTATTGCATGTTGCAAACGGGAAGGGAACATTTCGAATAATTCAAACATGCCAAATGGCACCATCGCTGATCAGATCAAGTATTTTAACCCGTGACTCGTACATTTGAGTTATGCTACAAGGTCTTTTAACAGGGCAATAAAACTGAATAGCATTTTTAACTATAGTATTAAAAGCCAATTAACCATATAAGAATCAGGTATGGTAACTTTTAACTTAATTGACTTCTAAATGCACTGCATCGATTGCAGTCGAACCTCGTTAAGGCGAATCTCAAGGGACGTCAACATTTATTCATTTAAACTGTAGTTCGTATTATCAGAAGTCAGACAAAACGTGATTTCAGCAATAAGAACTAATATTTCGTCGAAGCTTGGATGAAATCCTACCTCACGTAAAGTATGAATGGGAAGGGCCAAAACTTTTACCGGGGAATTTCACTTTATAACGTACCTACTGAATTTTTTCATAGTGTGTATAGGCCTTCATGTACATTTATATAAGTTCGTTTTAACATGATATAGCTCGAACGCTTGGTTGGGAGCTCGAAAATGCATTCGTTTTAGCCAACCATTTGTAATATCCGAATTCGGAATTCGTGTTAAACGACGAAATTAACATTATTCGTCCACACCCTATAGTACGGGGAATTGAAATGAGTACGTACTATCAGAAATTCGTATAAAGCTTTTTCTTCTTAATGAGATTCTACTGCATTGTTAAATGCGAATTAGTGAAATAAAGAGACAGGCCTGCAATTAACTTTTAACTGATTGAATATTACTCCACTTCTAAAAGCACCATAGTAATTTCATGCTATTTGAACCAAGAGTGCTTCAGGTTTTGTGTTGGTTAATTTTATGCTGGGATGAAATTTGTGAACTTCTGTCATGGGCTGATTTATTATTTTTTTGTGTGTTAAACTAAGTTAAGCTTATAGTTTACCTTTAGGGTTCACCTGTAGTGACACTGCTCACTTAGCATTCGTCTTGCATTGAGCGGCTCATTAATATCCTAAAAGCGTCCATTATAAATTTCGCTTTAACCAGTTATGGATGATTGCTGTAAGACCCTTTGACCTCGATTGATATTCGAACGGCGATACTAGTTAGGAGCTAATAATCGCGTTAGACACATGAGTTATTCGTCATCGAAATCGTGTATTTCTAGACCTTGAATACCAAAATTCTATTCGCATTTTATTCTGATTAAATTAGCAACCGTAAGCACGCGTGTTTTTTAACTTATAAACGAAAGTTTAGAGCATTCGATAAATTATTCTTTGGCTCGTAATTTATATTTAAACTCAATAGCCATTAGCAATCTGTACAAAATACATGGGGAACAAACGTGTTGTTTTTCGTCTTTGTGGAATGTGTTTTGATTATGTTTTAGGTTAACTGCAGTTTCTCTTAACATTGCGCATCCAACTCAGCGTTATGCAGGTGCGCGGTTTACCTTCATATCAAATTAAGATAAAAAATATGACACAAGTCGTGTATCAAATTTCGTAAAAATGCGACACCTTCAGGTGGGTCATTCTGACGCAAACTTATGGTAATAAATTCGAATTTGTCATTGCTGGTTAGTACGTTGTGGTTAAACTTGTCGATGAAATGTTTCCTCTTACTGATACCTCAAAATCTCATAAAAAAGCGTGTAAATACAGTTTGTTTTACAATTTAAAATTGAAATGCTGTTATTGTAACGTATTCCTAAATATGGTACACGATTCGTTATAGCGTATACATATATAAATGTTGCATTTCAAGTTTTTATCATAAACTTAAATACTCGTATTTCAAATTTGAAAAAAAAAAATGTACAATGTAATTCTGATGTTTTTTTAACGTTAAATACAGGTTAATTCAAAAATAGTTTCTTTTACATACGTATTGATACCATATTTATATGGGTTTGCTTGAAAAACAAACAATGAATACTTGGAAAGTCAACGCATGCTTCACTCTTATACATGTAACTCTATTGGTTTTTTTAAACAGCTTATAGCTAATTTCAAATTTTAACACTCTTACGCACACTGTAATTTTATTGACTATAATTACATTGAGATTTAGAAAAAAAATTAGTGGCACGAAGCTATGATTAATTAGTCCACTACGTACGTTTGAGTCTTAACCTAATTAAAATTTAAAGTCGATCTCCATTGCCGTTCTAGATTGCGGATGAAATGGTCATCGTGACGTACTCATCAATGCTCAAGTAATTTCCAAGATTTACAGCTTTTATGATTTACATTAATGCCAACGTTATTCGTACCATCTGGGTACTTTAACGGTTATATTTATTCCTCTGACGTAAAAATAAAAACAAGTGATTTCATCTAAATGGAAATTTTATGCTGATTAGCCAAAAGTGGAATTTTTTTGTAATTTCTCTTTCGTTAATTGACACGAATACTACTTTTTTTTTTCTTTCTCGAAATAACCGTGTTTCTAGAACGTCTTCGGGCAGGCATAAGCAGGTTTTTTGGGATTCGCGTACTCTTTTGCACAGTACAAGGATTAATTTGGTGCACATACCATGGAGTAGAAGAATTCAGTTCGGCATGGCATTGCTAGACAACTTTCGGATCGTATATTGTAATAAAAATGCCGAAAACGGGTAAAGGAATTTCGCCTAGATCATAGTTATGTCCAAATCAACTGCTAGATAATTTCATGTTCTCTCCTATATACCGTGTTTACGCCGCTTGAATGCCAAATTTCAGCCATTTGCTTCCGCTTTGCGACAGAAGGGCGCATCAGAACATTTTCATACTTGAAAAATATGTTCGATACACCCTTTAAATATATGCTTATATGTGGGGCATTTTTGTTTTATTGAAAATTTGAAACTGAACTTGCAGCAAAAAAAGTTATGGAATTTATCGTGTTTGTTATGTTAATCGTTCTACCCTGTTCTGATCGTGCTGCGAATATCATTTTGACTTTCTCTATCCTTAAAATATACTTTTGTCTCATCCTGTACAAGAGCGTGCCATATATTTAGCAATTTAGGTCGACCTAGTTGGTTTTTTTTCCCCAAAAGTTCAAAGAGATTCCATTTTTTCCTCTTGTAAAATGTTTATTTTGATGTAAAATTATTAGCGGTATATAATTTAAAAAGACTCGTAAGTAACTTAGATAATTGCCCAACATTTCAGATGGAGGCTTTTTGTATGTTGACGTTCACATTTTCTGACCATCGGCTGCCTCAGTGCATCAACATTGGCAACATTTTGAAGCGCTTGCCCCAAATTCTCGAAAAATCCGATTTAAAAATGGAGTAAACAGGAAAACAATAACACGCGGCGGCGATAAACCACATTTTAATGTTCTTACGGGCTTGAACAATTCTAGGAAAAAATGCTCATATGTGTGTCATATTGCGAAAGGAAAACTGCTTTTTGAGAAATCAACAAACTGCGAACAAGTATGCGATATATGGTTTATTCGTGCAAACTTTAATAACTAAATTTGGATTCATCTCTTTGTTACAGCTATACACTTTCCTCGATCCTAAAATGCAAGAAATTGGTTAGTTTCAACCATTGTTTCAACGTTGCAACATTAATTCTGGTGGCCATGTACTTCATGCATTCTAATTGTTTTATTAATAAATTATTTTCGACATACTAATATATACAGTAAAGCGTGTTATGAGTGACCACAAAAAAAACCGCACTGTTGGTCACTTTAAACAGGTGGTCACTATTCAAAGAATGCTTGAATTAAATTAATATGAACATGTACACTGACTATACTTGTACATGTAGACTGTAATACATCTAGAAAAATACCACATAACCAAAAAGTACAGAATTATAATGTCCATGTGCATTACATAAAGTATATTTATTGCCTTATTGCACATTTGTTTTTTAAAATTTGTTTTTAGTGATTTTTTTTAGATTTGAATAACATGATTGGCTGAATAATTTAAGAACCACTGGGGTTAAAGCAGGATGTAAGGTAACTCATCTGTTATCTGGTCACTTTATAAGGTACATTGGCAATGTAAAAATTGCAAAAATGACAACAACACTGGTTCCTATACACAATAGACAGGTGGTCACTATATAGAGAATTTTTATGAAGGAAAGTTACACTAGAAAGTCAAGTGGTCAACATAAACAGGTGGTCACTTTTTCAGGTTTTACTGTATTTCTTATTTATTGAAAAGTAAATCACAGCAACATGTGGAAAGAGAAATTCCAAATTCCACATTTCCATGTAATTTTGATTTTTAAATCATTGCTTCGTTTACTTGTTTTCATCTCGTCATTTTTAATCATCCAAGAAACTATAGGTGCTATAGTGGAGAGTTTTCATATTATACTCGTACGTGTCATTTATAATGGTAGTATTTTTCCTTAAAATTTTTGACAAAGCAAGTGTAGGCTTTATGACAGCCATAAATGTAATTATGGGCTTTAATGGCTACAATTATTACAGGGTGTATCGTAATTACTTTATCAAAAAAATAACTAATTGCGGTATCATCACAACTGACACACCATTCCTTTTAAGGAAACATTTCGTGTTTTCAAACTTAAAAAAAGTTGTTTGGTTATACGACTCATTATTTTCTAGTGAAACATGTTTTTTAACGAAGCTTTTCGCAGTTTGAAATGAAAGCTATTTACCCTGATGTGAACTTTATGGATTGCACAACTTAAAACACGAAAGTCAATGTCGTTTCCCTGGATTAATGCAACTTTCAACTTACCTCCTACTCCCACGAGTTTTTCCTTCAAATTAATTACTTTTTAACATGCAAGATTTCACCACGGTTGAACGTTTATTTTGGTGAGCTGCATGACATCCCCGCAATTATTTTTTTTACTGCAAAATTTAGCGTATTTATTACGTGGCGACATGAAAAATACCAACCCTCGCCTGCATGGTGTACGGACGTGCATGAACCCTGACCCTCGCAACCCTTTAAAATAGATGTTAACTTTAACGGTCATTTATTCTGTCCCGTCACAATAGATGCAATCTGTCGGGTCTTTTGTCGTTTTCGCTTTCTTTCAGCGTAAAATGCATCAAAAATGCAAAAATATTAATATTAGGCACGCTATCATCCATTGTCTGGAGTGGGGCTTGATTTATTTCGTTTGTTTTATATATCTTTAGGAAGTTCCTTTTTTAAGGGATTGCTGTTGGGGAATTTTAGCTGGTCTAGATGCACGAGCGTCGTAAATTTAAATTTCTGCCCGGGGTCTTGTTATTTGCCTGCAAATTGTTCGTCATTTGCCATAAATCATCTTGCCTGCGTTGTCTGCTTGAAGGACTGACTTTTAATCGCTGGCCAACTTTAACACCACTTTGGTCTGTTAATTGCAATAGGTGCATACATGTATATTTCTTTGTTTGTTCATTAGAACCTCTAGATGCTTGTTTATGGTGCCAAACAAAGACACGGAGGTGTCAGCCATGGAGAAATAGAATGGCAATTAAAACTTGTAAACAAAGACAAATAAGCAGGATGCGCGCAACGATTCACGGACTTGAATTAATTAAATGCCCTGATTTCCTTGGGCATTCATTTTGAATTGAGATAATGCAGTTTGCATTGTTCGTTGCGTGCATGTCATAAACGCGCAGTCGAGGTAGTAAAGCCAAATTATAGTTCTATGCAACTGTCTTTTGGATAATTTAAATCTTAGTTGAACATCAACTGCATGTTGAACTATAACTTGTTTCGTAAACGCATCGTGAGAAGACGTAAATGAACATTTTATGCTAATATATATGGCAATTCCATGTTGAAGACAAGACATTCGACATATAGTAAAACCTGGAAAAGTGACCACCTTTGAATGGTGACACCTGTTAATATTGAACACTTTATAGTGTATTGTTTTTTTCTAGTATACATTTCCTTTATAAAAATTCTCTGTATAGGGACCATGACCACCTGTCTATTGTGTACAGTGACCAGTGTGAGTTGGCATTTTTTGCCATTTTTACATTGCCAATGTATCTTAAAAATTGACCAGATAACAGATGAGTGGCGTAACATCTTGCTTTCACCCTTGGACATGATGATTCTGCACTTTTTGGTTTTGTGTTTTTTTACTATACGTGTATTACAGTCTACATCAGAGTACATGTTCATTATTTTAATTTACGTCAGGCATTCTTTGTATATAGTGACCACCCTGGTTTTTTTTTTTTTTTTGCAAACACTATGAACATGTTGTATGCATCTGATCATTTAATAAATTTAAATGACATTTTTATGATAATTTTGAAAAACAAATTTTTCCCACATGAATTTTCTAATTAATTGAGATTAAAAAATCCCAAGTTGTGCATGACTACTATATTGGGAAGTTGTTGGGTCTTGGACGCCATCCAGATATGGATGCAAAATGCATTTTTCGTACGAAAACATGCCATCTACTGTTGTTGGTTTTACAACCGGTAATATGAAATAGAACATTGTCGTTAGAGTTATTAGAAGTCATTTAGAATCGCTATTAATGTTTTGAAGGAATGTTCTTGAATTATGTGGCGTAATAATTCTTCATGCTGCTGGAATTTGTATTATTAACCCATATATTTTTTGCGAAAATTTTGCTGATATGGCCGACGAAGTTAAACCAAGCTTTAACTTTTCGCTGACCAAAGATAATGACTTTTATAAGTTAGTGAGGAGGATAAGAATGCGGAAGAAAAATTCATTTGTGAGCCGGATTGCACGATATTACTCTCATCGATGTCTAATTTCATGTCCTGAATTTATGAAGAAGATATTTCTGCCAACAAAGCCAAAATTTCTGACCACCATATGACAAGTTCTGCAAACAATTTTTTTTGGCTTTACCATGTTGAGAATAATTTTCAAAATCTTATTCTACAGGAAAATGTAAAATCTCATTATACCGGTTAATGGGTCTCTCTGTAATAGTTGAATTATTTATTCAGTATTTGAGACGTAGACCAGTTAAAGTCGCTATTTACTTGAAACATGTTTCATTAAGCGAGGCTGCTTAATCTCGTTTATTATTCCCGTAGGATTATATAAATCCTCATTTTTTAAAAAAAAAATACCCAAAATAGCTTATATTTCCTATATTTAGAGACACTGTAAAATATGACGGGGAACTGCTAACAGGGCCTAACAAAGAATCTTGGCCCAAGCCGTGCAAGCATTAGCATTTAGCCATTCTTAACGTAAACACTTTTGAAAGCAGGTATTACGTGCTCACCCACAAAGAGTTTAATACATGTACATAAAAGCTAGGTCTTCTTTCACGAGTTCAATAGATAAAAATACTTACTGTATTTGGACATGAAAAGCAAGGTGGTTCGAAGAGTGTACGAACCACTTCAAATACAGTAATACCAACTTGTACTATATTCGTGAATTTAATCCAGTTTGTAAAAGATAATGAAGGTCAACTGAACTTGGAAGATGAAGAGAAAAAAAGACGAACTGGTGGATGTGCAGCGTTTCTTCGTATTCAGACTTAGATAAGATTCGGTTTTTTGGTTACAAAATTAACTTTCTTGTTCATTTTGGGTACATGTAAAATTTCTGTGTAAAAATAGAGAAATTTCCTTCATCGTTGACGATCACGTTTTAATAAGATGTCATTGCAATGCTTGCAAAAAACAATGACCTTCGATAATTGGGTGAAATATATTAATTTGCATGATCTGAATAATACGTATTATCCGGGTATGGCATATCCTTTGATCTCGATTGTGATATCCACATAGGATATGCATTCAGTGTTAAAGTTCCCCCCCCCCTCCTTAAAATGAAGGCCATTGGTATTTGGCGATACGGTTTCACAATATGTCACTCTTCGGATTGGCTAAAGTAAGCAAACTTCTGTTGTGACAACAGACTCATCACAAAGCGGAAATTGCAGGCGCTTCATGATGTCAATATGAAGCCTGTGCAAACTGTTGTTTGGAAAATCGCCAGGGTCCTGCCACAGTCTCAGATGGACCCAATTAACAGAAATGTCACCTCAACCCCACCCGTGCAGTCTTCTGTCAAGGACTGAGTGCAGTGACTCAAACGTAACAGAATAATCGATTCTCGAATCATCTTATTCCAAATTTGATCTTTAGAAACAATTAAGTCATTTTGAATTGTGACGTTACTGCGCTATGGTACCCAGTTTTATTTATCGGCGGATGAAGATGCCGAGCAAGAAGGTCCTGTTAGGCTTACGTTTTAATTAAAAAATAGCTTCATTTTTTTCTTGCCCATATAACCAACTTTAAATCAAGGAGTTATAATTATGGAGCCATCTTACAGTAGTCTCCCATTAACTTCAACCAGAAGTCTCTCTCTAGTCGGTTTTTTTTTTCAGATGCGCTATTATTTTCATCATATGGCGTAGTAGTTATTAGGTTTTTAATTAAAAAGTTGGTTTACGCCTATAACGCTCGTGCGGTATTAGTAAATTTGCGTAGTAATTCAGCGATGAACCTCATTATGAGGTAATTTAAAGGTTAGCGTTTGCGTAGAAAACGCACCCTCAGCTTAAGCTGTTTTGCCTAGTACGCTTTTGTAATTGCATTCGGTATGCATTTTAGCAATTTATCTGCGAAAATGTTGGCAGTTTCTTTTTTTTAAGTGCTGAAACTTCACGAATTCATTAACGGAGTCATGTGGCAATTCAAGGTGACAGTTCAAGTTCAAAACATTGTGCTGTTTTTAAATTTCGTCCGTGTTTCGGATGTAAAACTTGTAATGGATCGCATCATGTTAATGAAATACATGTATGTCGCCTGAAGTAGTGGTAAATATATAAAAAAAATCTTGCAACATGCACGATAACGAAGTTGGGTCAAAAAGTTAACTTTAGAACATTCTTATTTTCTTAAAACACAAAAGACGATGTGCTCACGATTGTGCAACAACAAAAACTAGAACTCCAAAATATCATAAACCCACCCCAATTGCAATAAAATTTGCAGAAATGTTGGAAACTCATTGTTAGAAAAAAACACCACAGGACACGTCAAATTGTCACACATTTCTATTAAATGGCCAAATAAAAATTTTTGAAAGATTTAAAAAAAAATTCGAGCATTTCAAAGTATTTTCAAGCATTAATAAAATGTGAACCGAGCTAAGAATTTAGGATGATATTTAGAATTCGGGAGACTCTGGTTTGAAACCAGACTTGAAAATTTCCAAATATCTTTGCGGACAAATGCCGCGATAATTACACGTGTTAGTTGCTTGAATAATTTAATATTATCCTTAGATAAACAAACGAAAATACGCCCCAAACGATCTCAAAAGAGCAAGTTTATTCAACACTCGATCATATACGGCATATAAGTTTGTTAGCCTTTTAATTTCAGTTATGACATCATATCAGTTTGTTTTTTCCTTGGTGACGTACAAGCAAAGCATTACTCCTCACGAGTTAGGGGTTGAAATAAGAGTCGAGCTGTCTTTTATCATATTCGTCATTTGAAGCCCACGTGCCATAATCTGATTTGAATTTCTGCCATGTAATTTGTGAAGCACATTTTTTCGACTTCTAATTAATTTCCAAGCAGATATAAAGAACCGAATACATAGATGCGATTTTGGCGCCGCCATATCCCTCAATTAATCCCACGACGTTATCAATCCTCCCCAGACGGCTATTATTTGAATCGCGAGCATTTCGAGTCTATTTTTATTTGAATTAATGTCTCTCATTTTGCATATAAGCGAATAATCTGATTGTTGTGAAACCTTATAGGTAGGTCTAGGTGTGGTCTCGTTGTTTTGCAATTCAAATGTTGGCAGAGATAAAGACCATCTATTCCCACTCGGGTGATAATTAATAACGCACTCATTTCACGCAGATATAGAAAGGCAATCTCGAAATAATTCGGGTTGAAAGCACCGTGCATGGGGGCAAGATCACGGAGCTAGGGCGAGACAGTCTATTTTTGTTATGAATAAATTCACAATTAGAAATACCCAGAATACAATGTACATGTATGACGAAGGTAGGGGGGTTGAAAAGTTGAGCCTGTCTGATATAGTTTCTATGAATCATATATGCTGTAAATGGGATCATTTAATTAAAAATGGCCGATGTAGACATTACTCATGGAAATTTGTTTACAGCAAAGTTCATTTTGTTAAATTAACTTTGAAATCTCGAGTTTGACGCAGTTTAAAGTATCACCTGTGAAGGAGTCTGAAACGTCACACTTCGAAGATTGCACAAAACGAAATTTATTTGGCGAAAAACGGCGTGCCAACGTGGCACAGCTCGATCACAAGCGCGAGAAATACAACCTCAACTTGAGGCAAACGGCCGAAGCCAAAAACTCCCAACACGAGAGAAAAATAGCAAAAGTCAAATGTAGGCCCAACGTGGGCAAGGCACACGACTTCCAACCGAACCAAAGGGACGACAGAGAACGGACCGACTCCTTCGAAGGTCCAGAACGAACTGCCCACCTCGTCGCACCCCAAGAGTATACGTTGACCTTCCAACTCGGAAGGTCACGGGCCGCCAGGATTTCCCAAGCGTTGAAACCGTGGGGAATGCCAGGGCGAACTTTGACACCCCCGCCCTAGAAGGAGCCACTCCGGGGCGACTAAAAAGAAAAAGAGGGAACAAGGTGAGACAAAGAAAAAGAGAATCCAAAAAGGGGCGACAACACGCCACCGAGATTACCAACAGCAGGCAGAAAACTACAACAGCTCAAGGGCCACGGCACGGGCCACAGCGCGAACGTTCACCGGACGCCGATACGGGAGCAACCCGCGACGGCGCAGAGAACGTTCGCGGCGCTCACGGCGTTGACGAGTGGCCACAGAGCCACCTCCAACAGGAGGGCCAATTATAGCATGACGACGTTGAGGGCCCCGAGCCGAGCCTAAAAAGGCCGGCGGCCGCGTAACTGAAGCGTACGCAATCGAAGTCATCGCCGGAAGGATCGCCAATGGTGTGGCCGAAGAGGTGGTGGCTGGTGGCAATGCTGTGGTAGCCGAAGTACGTGACGAGCCACGACGGCCTGACGACGGGTGCGTTGGGCAATCCGGACTGTAGTGTCCCAACTGATGACAGCCAAAACACATGACTTCGGACAATGGGCGGATCGAGCGAGGGCGCGCACCCAAAGAAGGCGCAGACCCCGAGGGTTTAACAGAACTACCAGTGGACGGCCACGGTCCTTGGCGAATATTGAGGGTGCCCCTTGAAGCCGGGGTCCATCCCTCAGCCCGATGGACTTTGAGGGAATCCTCCATGTCTCGAATACGTGCCCAAAGTGCGGAGATGGACGTGGGCATATTAGTTGACAAGGGTACCCGGGCCGGAAAAAGCAGACCATTGAGCATGTAGGACAGCACCGTGCCGTCTGGCATGTCAGGGTTGATACGGCGGCAAATAGCGGCGACAGCAACCAAAAACTCACACACGGTCTCATCAACCCGCTGCCGGCGTTCCTGGAACTCGCTCCAACGGGAGGCCACAGACACTGGCTTGCCAAAGGTCTGAATCAAGGCATCGCACAGTTCCTGCCAAGGGGCCATGCGAACGCCCGGAGCCAGCCCGACAAACCAGCGGAACGCAGTATCTTTCAGATGAGTACGTAATTGAATCGCACGCTCCGAGTCGCTACAGCCATATTCGTCAGCCAGGGCGAAAAACTCCGTAAGGAAGTCGTTCACGTCCGCGACTCCGTCGTAGAACGGGAGATTATCCATGCAACGAAGAGGCTGATGGGGAGCGGGCAATGTCCCGCTCCCCCCTGCTGTGGTATCCACAGAAGGGCCAGTCGTACAGAGAGGGGTTGACGTCGTACACGACGTTGGGAGCGCCCCCAGCGATGTGGCAGGGGGCGCCGAAGGAATGGGCACCAAACTGGGAAGGATCACCGACGACCGATACACCGTTGGCCACGGGAACGGCGACGGGATCCCAGGGCCTGAAGAATCTACAGTCCCCACACCATAAAAGGGTGGGACTTGCAAAGCGGGGGACCCCGTAGACGGGGGTGCGGAAGTCACAGGCGCCCCCCCTTGAGTCCACGCCGAAACAGTCTCCGAGGAAACTCTTGGGGCACCCTGTAAGGAAAGACTAGGCTTCTCCTGGTCCGACTGCTTTGTCCGGGGAGAGCGGGTACGCCGCCCACGTGGCGGAATCATGAGATCAGGTGATGACCAACAAGGTGGACCAGATCGAACCGAACGAGGCGAAGAATGCCACGACCGCAGCAAGTGGTTGGCCGAGGCAATAATGTCCGGGTTCTGGGGGTACTCCGGGTGTGAAAGAACCCAGGAGTTCAAATTAGCGAGAATTCGCCTGATATCATCCAGCCACGACTGTGGATCCGGTTCCAAAGAGGCGAGTCGTTCTTGTTCTGCAGCGTAAGTTCTGCGAGACGCCGAAGACGCCCTGCGTAAGGTGAAATCCAACGGGGAGTCCCAATTATCCGCAGGTGCGTCCGAAAAGAATAAGGGCCGCACAGACGGGGGCTGTTCATCAGCCGTCAAAGTTACCGGGGTAGTAGAAATGGAGACAGTCACTGACGAGACGAGGACAGAGAAAGTTTAAATTCCACCACGTGAAGGAGTGAAACGTCACACTTCGAAGATTGCACAAAACGAAATTTATTTGGCGAAAAACGGCGTGCCAACGTGGCACAGCTCGAACACAAGCGCGAGAAATACAACCTCAACTTGAGGCAAACTGCCGAAGCCAAAAACTCCCAACACGAGAGAAAAATAGCAAAAGTCAAACGTAAGCCCAAAGTGGGCAAGGCACACGACTTCCGACCGAACCGAAGGGACAAGAGAGAACGGACCGACTCCTTCGAAGGTCCAGAAGGAACTACCCACCTCGTCGCACCCCGAGCGTAAACGTTGACCTTCCAACTCGGAAGGTCACGAGCCGCCAGGAATTCCCAAGCGTCGAAACCACGGGGAATGCCAGGGCGAACCTTGACACCCCAAAGGCAAAATTATATATAAATCTAAACTTTTTGCCATATGGTTTTGAGGATGATCTATAGCAACATGACTGATCAAACATATATTCGATATGCAAAATAACATTTTAAATCGCATATAACTCAAACGTATAAATTTCTCTATTAACAACTCAAATATACTTAAATCGGCCATTTTTTTTTCTTAATAAGGTACGATATAGCATTGGCAAACTTGTCACAAGCGCACATATCTGAGTTACAAGTCTTTGTCAACGATGAAATTCTTTCCAACATGAAATTTGCACATATTTTTATTTACATTTTTATATTTATTAATGGGACAAAACAGACAGACTGTAAGAGCATGTACAGTATGTATCTTTAGAATAACTTGCATAAAAAGCCTTTTTGAATTAAATATTGCGACGCAATATTGACGTTAAAAGCAATTTTGGTTAAAAATATACTGTATATGCAAGTAGATTGCCACTTAAAGTTTAAAATGCCAGCAGGTTGATATGAAGATGCGAGCAACGGGTTAGTTTTATAATGTACGTGCGGCATAAATAATAATTTTACATCTAATGCTATATAATGCATTACATTTATGTACGAGGATTTACGCAAAACGTGTTGACAATTTCGAGCAAGACGCTATGTTGTTTTACAATATGGATGGATGTACTGTGTTTGAGAACGAATTTTTCAAACGTCGAAGAAATATGAATTTAATGTAATATTTATTATAGATACTTGCAGGAATAGATGCTTTTTACTTTCACAAATTAGGCATGCGCTTCTTCTTTCATTTTTTTTGTTGGAATTATGCAAACATGAAGTTAAGTGAACGTAATCCTCCTGACATTTGAAAGACACACCTTACAGTCTTGCAATCATGGATCTTAACGCAGGATTTGCAAGATACACCGCATTATATTCTGTATGCATGTATAATATACACTTTATATTACAAATGCTCGAGTAAAACAAATACATGTAAGACGTCTTTGTAGCTATAGTTCCATCATTACTTTTAAAATTGACTCGTTACAATTTGTAGCTTCACATGCATGTACAAAGCAAGAAGGCGTATATTTGGTTTGCTGATAACATTTTTCCAAGTGAAGAAAGTTTTTATGATTTATATGTAAACTTTTGGGGAACATTTCATGAGGGAGCACGAAAATCCTTCAAATTAGCGTTATTTAGATGGCAATTTTTGATTCGTTTTGTAGGTCGCGAGTCTCTCGTTATTGTCGGGACATTCTCGGATTGCATAGACCTTCATGGCAATATGAAGATTTTGCTAAGCCGGAAGCACTTCTGCCTCAGGTCTGTAATTCATCCCTATCTCCAGACAGCATGCATATTTTAAATAAGGCTTTGCTCATATGCCATTTGCTTTTCGAATTTATAGTGTGGATAAGCCGCGATTGATTTCTTGCATAATGTTTTTTTTTATTTTATTATTTTTTTATTATTTTCACAAACTGTTAAATGTCCATGGCAGGACTGCGTGCATGGCACTATTTAAATTGACCTTCCGGTCCCAAATCTCGTCGTCCTAATTGCGAAACATAAATTCTGCGTTCATTAAAGCTTATAGCGAATGTGGTCCTCTAAAGATTGCTCCTGCATGGTGCATAATCTTCTCGGGCATATTTTATGGAGAAAATGTAATCTCCTTTTAATGTTTACTGACTTTGTCAGTGTCACGTGTGTGTGTGTGTCCGTAACCCCGTGGATCCGGTCGTGTTTCTCGCGTCGCCGCAGTGTGGCGTGACGATGCGTGGCAGCTAGAGAGCCTCTAGTGGCAGCGACTGTTTGACGATACGGGTGATGCATTGTGGGTAAAAGATGGGAGACTGGGCCGCGTGCGATACGACTAAATCCTGTTTGACGGAATATATCACTTCGTAATCAGGTTGTCAGAGTTAAAACTATAAAACAAGTAGGCCTAGAGCTTTTCTGCGTGACATTTATTTATACCCGGATGGCACTGCGCATGCCCACAAGCACGAGTTTTGGCAGCTACATTAATATGCAGGGTTGCGACGAGGGGTTTATCGAAGAAAAAAGCTCGTGGAATACACGCAGTGTTTGGTGTATTTTTTTTGTTTTTTTTTCCACACGTGCTGTGGGTCAATATACCTGCGTCCAAAAAAAAGTGTCCGTCACAGCAATATTAATAATTCTCCATTGTGACTCCTAAATGAAAAGTGAGCGTAAGTTCATCCTTGTCCACTGGCAACGCATAAACATGGCATTGTCCTGTGCTCAACCTTATGAGCAGATTAAACGCCATTCAGTTATAAATTCTATAATATAGAATATGTTTGTAAAATAAGTTCCTTCTCGTGTTTGAAATGATTTTCGTTGAAATGTTTGGAATTATTTACATTGAAATTTTTCAAACGATTTTCACATTGAAAAGTTTGAAGTGATTTTCTTTGAAATCTTTGAAACGATTTTTATTGAAATGTTTGAAGATTTTTATGGAAACGTTTGAAGTTATTATAAATGAAATAAGTATCATTGTAATGTTCGAAATGATCTTCGTTAATATGCTTCAAAGTGATTTTCATTGAAATCTTTTAAACGATTTTTATTGAAACGATTTTCAATAAAATGCTTAAAATAGATTTTCAATAAAATGTTTAAAATTATTTTCAAACTTCAACATTACAACACTTGTCCGAGGGCCGATAGCAACAACTAGAATTACTTTTAGAATTTCTAAAAATATATCTTGGTTTGAATATTCTTCGATTTTTGAAAGCATTTTATAAGCAATCGATAATCCACTTTCAATATCGATATAATTGAAACAGCAATTGAAATTTAAAGTTTATATCGATTCGCAATTATCCGAGTTCCAAAATCCGCTATCTTAATACCGATGCACACGTGGTGTAATGTGCCATAAAAACTTTTATTGGGTGATCAAAGTAATCGGATATAAAATAGCAAACAGCCGGTAATGGTCGATCCCCATTAAAATTGGGTAATTAAAACTTTGGTTTCGTTGCGTGGAATCAATAAGTGGGCCTAATTGCAGGTTCTTGCACGCCTCTGATAACAAGATAGGCTTAACAATCGCGCACTAAATCAAGGAATTTAAGCACAGTTTTAAGCCCTGTGGTTGAATTATGATTGCTTTTGATAGATCGGGTCTTAAAATTGTGGCACGCGCTTGCTTGCATAAATAATGTAATGATCTTTGTATTTATTTAATGACATGAAAATAACCCACGCTGTTAACTTTTAAAATCATTCGACGAGCATTGATACATTTTATAATGCCAGGAAATAACTTGGATTCATAATGTGTATGTCAAAAGTAACGAATTATTTTAACAATTAGACTTTTAATGTAGTCTGTACTTGAAGCACAAGGCTTCTTGCGAAATGATCATTAAAACTTGGAAATCCCCAAAATCAAGATTTGTATGTTTTGTTGGATATCAATTGTTCCGAAGGTCCTGTAATAACAGATTCAGAAACCAGACGAAGGATTAGACTTGAATTATAGCAGTGCTAATCTATTTTTTTAAATAATGGATAGTTTCTAGTATGTAGTTGGAAATATAGGCTGATCTAACCTGTGGGCTATCCCTATTTAGATAAGTATATAAGGAGGTGAACCGTGGTGTTATCTCACCATCATAAACGGCTCGTTTATACTTCACATCATTACTCGAAGCACCGTGTGTAATTATGGAATATTAAATGGCCCAAAAACTACCCATTAGGATGAGAATTTGGGAAAACGCTTAACCATGCATATGTGAACCTGTTTTTTTACAGCAATGAATTATCTCGCATTTCCGTGCAAAACCATAGAAAGTGAATTGAGAACGCGAGTGAGCCTCTGTTATTAATAAGCCACTATAATGATAATCGTTTTTAAAATTTGTGGAAAAAGAGTTTAATAAATGTATTTGGTGTGGGAAATAAGAATATCGTTAGTACAGTAAAATCTGTTAAGAGTGACCACCAAAAAAAATGCTATGTTGGTCACTGTACACAGGTGATCACTATACAAAGAATGCCTGAA
>JAQGBX010001695.1:0-23538 GCA_034698745.1 Megaphyllum sjaelandicum | reverse complement strand
ATGCACGCTCCACATTTCATCCTACTTAAGCAGACGACATATTGGCTTAACAGCAGCGCCCTCTGGATTTACTGGCGGTTGCGAATACACATACACGTATAATTTCACTCATGAAAGGCTACTACTGTTAACATTGTCACATACATGAACGAGTATTTACATTAAAGCTTCTCGTAAATTATTCCTATCAGCCCAAGATATACAAAAAAAAACATAACTATAGCCTCCATTCAACCATACGTGTCCTTCCAAACGTTGTAAATATAGATGTTACTTGCCTCGTTTGCAGCATTTCCCGCAAAGGATTCACAATTGACCTCACCATATTTTTTCAAAGTAAATACAGACTTCCTCGCTAGTTATTGAAACTGAGATTATGTTTGCTGCGAATAGCGGAATAATACGAGCGGAATGACACCCACATATCACAAAAATACATCCATCCAGAGAATTTTATACCACCAAAAGCCTAGTATTCTGAAAATAGACCGACGCGGAATCAGTTTTCTCACCATTGCAACATTAAGTATATTGTGACCGCCTTCAAATGGAAAGTAAAGTAGTTTTCCAGCGAGGAATTTCCCTTCTAAATTTCCGGAAAAAAAATGTGACGCATTAAATTGGCTCACTCCTAGGTTATCCTATAATGGAAAATGCGCATTTCGAGACATGAATGAGAAAACCTTATATCTTTAAAAATGGAGGGCTCTATAAGGAGCCAATGAGATACAGGTGCTACCCTGCATGTATCGCTCGGCCATAAAACATTAAATTCTACGCGTATTTTATTATTATCATAATAGATTGTATTCATTTTTTGCATTAAATCTAGAATATATCGTTCGTTTCAATAGGCTTCAAAAACATTTCCATTTTTGCGAATCTCAGAATTATTTCAGCTAACTGCCTATCGCAGAAAAGACGTGCGTGGCGCGATTTAACCTTCTTCGAAAATGTCCAAAAATTACTTATCTTACTGAGAATTTCCAGTCATCTTCACAATATCAGTACCCGAGTAATTTTATAGAAATTCGTATATCTGGTTTTATTCCGAACCAAGTTTTAATTCATTTAAAGAATGTTGTTCGATATAGAGGGATGGGTAATCAGTTCGCGCTTGAATGCATTATTTGTAATAAATATAAACCTTTGTGTGGAAACATCTGCTCATTTCAAGAGCATAAAACAGCTGGAGCAATAAAATCGAGCCTTCCCAATGACTCCAGATTAACTTCGATCTTCAAATAACAGCCTATAATTACATTTAAATTCGGGTATTTTTATTTAGGGGCTATTAATCAGTTGATAAGAAGGACTCGACATTCACGCAGGTATCTTTACAATGTACTCGTACGATTTGATAGGGTATCCCTCGAAGGCAAACCTTTACCAAACATTTTGGCCAGATCGAGGAACAGCTATTTAGAGATCTATCTAAGTGTATACTTATAGATGTCATTTTCCAGTTTTGAATGATGAGAATTGTTCTCAGTTTATTGTTTCGTTCATGTTCAGTTTTGAATCGTCATTCTTGCATTTAACATTCTCGCTATCACCCACGTGTTACTTTAAATTCACCCTGTAAAATTGCTGCGGAGTAGCATAGTACATTTATAAGTACATGCGGTAACTCCCAACCATGATATAAAAGGTTTCAGCACATTTCGCTTTTTATATGGGATGAACACTCGCATTGTTCATACGGTCGAATTCAATTATCACGTCGTTACTAAACTTTGTTCAACACAAAAACAATCTTAAAATCTAGGTTTCTTGACACCAATTGGCAATACATGTACTGTATGCATCTTCGGCAGAAAATTCGATGATGTCGAACTTCATTCATAAAGTAGAAATCTTTATTTTGTCAAAGAATTAAAGCGTTAATCACAAATTATATAAAATTTGGCTTATGAATTTACTCATAACATATCTAAAAAAATAGTAATGCTAAAAAATTAGAACGTATAACATGTTATGCGTGCGAAAAGACATACCACAGTGAATGCACTTGATTCTACATTTTGCAGTGCGAACTATAGAAAAATTACAGTATTCCATTTATTATACGGTAATTACTATTTATGTAAATACAAAAATTATGAATTCTACACTGCATATACATCATCAAAGCCGTTTTTAATTTTTTTTCCACACATTTATTCAAAAAAGTAACCATCTATAAAAAACACTTTCGGTTAATGCATTGCATATTTCACATTGGGGGTAACTTGACTTTGTACAACAATTTGAGATGGACTGCGTGCACTTTCTACCGCATGTCTTCAAAATTGGTCAATACTCTACAATGTAGCCTTCCAACGATTAGGATGAGGACACTGAATGCTTAATCCAGACACCACTCGGCGTACACTACCGCCACCAAGCGGGATAAGAATGCAGCTTGGAAATCTGAAAGCAGGTTTTTAAGACAGAGTAGCACACAGATCACTATTGGTCAAAAGTGTAGCCATCGATTGTATGCCGTCTATGTACCGTAAAAAACGTGTTCTGCACTCATCATAAGATGCTTACGCGCACGTGAAAGGTTTTACGCGGAATGTTTCACCCATAGCATAACGCACGCAGTGGCGCCACCAAGCACACTGACCATCACGCTGATATCAGGGTTCATCGTGCGTTCCAAAGCAGGAAAAAAACAGCTAAAAACAAGCACGAAAAAAGCTGAAAGAAGCACGTCGAAAGCAAGCATGCTTCGTGTTCTCACCCGAAGGCTGCGTGCGTCTGTCTAGGTTAGCCAACATGTTAAAGGAATTGAAATTCTAAGTGTATGTATTTAATTTCCGGTAAAATGGCCTTTCATTCATCAGCTACGGACTTGGCAGGGTCTCATTTTCTTCCCCTGGAAGGAACCCGTTTAAACAGCATCCTCCCAAGCGGCAGTCTTTTAATAACATTCATCAAGATTCTCGCTCCTCTCTAATTAGAATCGAGCGCTTATTAAATATTAATCCGATTAGATAAGCCGTTCCACCGCCTGGAAATGTGTGGGCATCGAAGGGGGTTGCACGAACCACCTTCGCCCATCAAAGAGCATTCCTAAACGTCGGCTGCACCGAGATCTCGACACTGAATTCAACAGCATGCATTACCATAAGCAGCTACAGTATATAAGGTGCAAAGGTAAGGTTCTCATTCTAGGGAAGTGGTAGTGGACTGCTGAAAGCGATCTCGGTGCATTTCCTGTTTTCATCGAGAACAGGTGTTGAATGAGCAATGACAACGTTGGCTTTTTAAGCCGAAAATCACGTTAAAAAGCGATCGTTTCTGGAAGCAGCCGCGAGGGAGAAGCGAGTGAAGTGATGGCCAACTTTGTAGGTTGAAGAAAAAGGTTACGGGAGCGCCGCTCAAGGGTTCACGGGCAAATGATCCAATTCCGAAAACTGCATTTTGCATAATCGGCCACAAAAACGAGCGCTTCCCGTACACCGATGGATCCTGATGTGACACTGATCCTGTCCCAGCGCCATCTGTGAAGCATCAGGGCAAAAGGATCGATTCAGGAAAAAGGGAGCTTGCATGCGAGTCGAGAAGATGCTACTAGGAACACCGAGCTTTCCTAGCATAAGATAATTTTATACAATAGGGGTAATCAGACAGAGGCTTTACGAATCGGACTTCAGCAGTCGTGCATGAAGTCACGCGTGCAAAGGAATGCACCCATTGGCTTAAAAACATCGACAACCGTTAGAAAGCTTTTTAAACGCAATTAGCGTGTCGATTTTTGCACGCGCGATTTCACTACCTGCCAAAGTACGCTTCGTAAAGCTTCTATCCGAGTACCCTAGTATTTGCAATAAAGTGGTTGTACATTGAGCCATCAGAATACAAAGGTGTCTGCAGTCATGATACTGTATATAGCCTACATTTACATGCATCTCAGCCAAAGTTTCTGACTCGGGATAAGGGATGCTCAATATAAAAGGGATGCTTCAGTATTGATCACGGATGGAGCCGAGTGTTAGCAGACGACACGTGGTACTCGTCTATATATGATACACGTAACGACCTTACGCGTTTCTTCCATGTTCTCAGCTTAATCGTGGATTACGTTAGTGGGAATTTAGTGCAAGCAAAGTACAGAAGGAATGTTGACCTCCCTATATATAAGGTACGCGGTGTTGGGGTCACTCTCGTCCACTCCGTGGGGGGGCCAATAGGCATGAGCATCGCTGAAGCCATGTAAACAAAGGGGTTAAAAGGCGCCCCATTGCCCCGGCATTCGAATCCGATTTGTAGGCGCGTAGGTAGGCCTAATTGGTTTTTTACAACTTTCCCAGACCGTAAAACGAGAGCGCTTAAAACCGTATTTAACGAATAAAAAGTTACGCTCCGTGCTAGCTCCATGAATGAAAGGGTGACTGGTGAGGGTGGTGGCCATTAAGTACCAGGTGCGGTGAAATTATACTAATTTATGGCCGGTGATCCAGACGCATGACCCACGAGTGGCCAATTTATTAGATTCCCTCCGTGACTCAATTCCTCTAGGTGCGAATAAATCTACGGAAGGATGGGCGCGCATCCCTAACTATAGCTGTTTAGGCCAGACGATTTAAGATGGTCAGATCTGAGAAAATCTAGGCTACGAGACTTCCACCGTGCACACTTCTAAGCAGCTGTCATAAAACCTAGTTTCGTCATCGTAAATCTTTAATCTTAAGGTCAACCGCCACTCATATTTTCGAATTATTTATAAGCTGCATGACGACTCGAAGAATCTTGTTAGATCTGCGACGAATTTTTAATCTGTGGTTCTATATTCATTCTCGGGTTTTATTTCAGATTCAGGGATTTTCTTATAACAAGTACCGGTATTCAGTATACTATACTGTATGTATACTCGCTACAGTATAGACGTCCGATTATCTGGGGTATAACTGATACAGTGTAATTGCTAAAACTATATATCATAAGCGTACACGTTTGTATGTGTAATGTTAATGTTTTGTTTGAATAAGTAAACATTTACATTATTTAGGGGCATTTTTGAATACGCAATTTTTGCTAAATTACAATACATTTACTCTGAATAAACTGTACTTTCAAGCTTTATTTTCTGCCAATAATGCTAATCCATTCAGCCTACGGATGTTTTAAAAATGTATGTAACCACTCAATTTTGATTTTAAAATACAGTATATATAGGCTACTGAAATATGCTTGGAAATACATGCAGTCTAACCTCGAATCTCAAAGGACGTAAAAATTTGTTCGTTTAAAACATCATTCGTATTTCAACGATAAGTATTTGGTATATACTGTACTAAGGTTTTATCGAAGTTTGGATAACATGAAATAAACACGTACCCCCCGTATACGTGAATATGCATTTCCTGCAAGTTTTATCGAGAAATTCGCCGTCTCTGAAGTTTGTTTTAACGTGTATATTAGACCGAATGCTCGGGAACTCGAAAGTTCATTCGTTTTAGCAGCAAATCCGTAATATCCATTCGGTAATATCCGAAATCGGAATCCGTCTTAATTATAAACGAAGAAATTAACATTATTCTTCCAAGGCTTTATAAGGTAGGACGGTGACTGCAAGAAATTAATTCATATATCTGAAAGTAATTCATATAATGCGAGTTCTTCTTAATGAAGTTCCAATTCCATTTTTACAACGTCGATCCATTTCATGCACGTCTCAATTATAACTTTGACAAATTTGCTCCATTTTCTACAGTTCATTTTAACTAAACTGAACAAATGTTTCCATCTGTAGACACGTGGGATGCTTTAACCATTTCAAGTCCATGTACAGTACTGGAGCATCATCTACGAAAGAGAGTCATTTCCCATGACTTACTGCGTCTGCAATGTACGTAAAACGTGAAAGGTGCGTTCATGGTTCAAATAACTCTCGATCGTTCGCATTTCATTTGACGAAGTGTAAGCTGAGGGTAAATCTGTTTTAATTGCTAGCTGCGCGTCCCTGAATGCCTCTATGGATCGAGTTATGGGCGAAATTCCGTCCTTAAATTTGAACCCATGCATTTCGAGTGCGTGAAAAAGAAACAAGGACTTCCTCTGGATGACGTGTATATGCGAGGTATCCATGTCACGCATTCAGGAAATGCACGTTGAATTCGGTATCAGGGTGTCATTAAGACATCCAGGCCTCTCGTTAATTTCGCCGAAAATCTACACTCGTCGCCAATTAAGCGGCTCGTTCTCCTTGTCCTTAAGTCCGCCATTAATCATAGGCCTATATACTTTTATAATGACTTTTTTTTTTAATAATGAGATGCTGAAGGTGTTTGGAAATACGACTGCTCGAACCGAGTGGGTGCATTTGCGGCGATTCTAAGACGCCAAACTTGACATTAAACAAATATTTTGAGATTATTTCGCATTGAAAAATTATAGGTCAAAAGGAGTCGAACCCGGGAATACCGGATAGCCGCACTCGCGGGTCTCGGAATGCGGTTTTTGCGGGTTCGAATCACCCCGAAATAATATTTTTTCAAAGATAGAAAATTTCTCTCGTTTTCAACGAGATGTAAACACGATGGCGAAGACTAAAAATAGCCGAAATCCATGCCCCTTTTTCCAGAAATGCGTGAGCGGATGACGTCGCCCGACGCATCTTGAATGCATGGCCCGAGCGAAAATAGCCCGCTGGCGATTGTGCCAAGAAGGAATTTTAGCATAGACCGGATTAATAATAATGGGATTTTTCCCGAAATAAATACGCGGGGAGGGGAGAGGAAAAATCGGGGAAATTATTTTTTGCGCGTTAAAAAACAGTAAATAACTGCAGCTGGGCTAAATGCCTTCGGTCAGCGGATTCGCTGTTTTGCTTATTTTGCGAAATAGGTGATTTGAAAATGAGAGTACCGAGTACCTGAATGCTTTATACATCATACTGCATGTGCATCGCATATTTTATGGGACAATTTCGATCCGAAATGTTCCCAAATCCGAAACTTTGTCGGCGTATATCTTTAGGGTGAGAGCACAAAGAACGCTTTATGCAGGCGCTTACCACTCGGCGTACACTATAGCGCCACCAAGAGGGATGAAAATGCGGCATGCTTTTTAAATGAGGCGCTCATAAGCAGATTTTTAAGATACAGAGGGGCACACAGATCACTATTAGTCAAAAGTGTAGCATATATGCACGTATACCCGCCTATGTTCCGTAAAAACGTGTCCTGAGCTCATCATGACATGCTAATGCGCAAGGTTTTAAGCGGAATGTTTCACCTAGCACAACGCAACCGATGGCGCCACCAAGCTCACTGACCATCACGCTGATATCAGCGTTCGTTGTGCGCCCCAAAGCTGGAAAAAGGAAGCTGAAAACAAGCATCAAAGAAGCTGAAAGAAGCGTATCGAAAGGAAGCATTCTTTGTGCTCGCACCCTTAAATGTGTTCACCGTCTTCCCAAAGTATATATGGCCAGGGAAGGGAAAGGGGCAAAAAACACAGATTGATACCTCGTACGCATAAAGATTTATTACTTTTGGATGATTATATTTTTAATTTTAAAAATTTTCAACAAATGTTTAAGCTGCAGGTATCACCTTGCTTTTACTGCGTGTTCATTTTTGGACAACATATTTGCCAATCAGGCAAAGTTGCTGCACCCATTCCTTCAAGAATCATTACCCTGCATGCAGACTATTATCGTCCCATCCAGCCTGCGTGATAATACTGGTACCATGTACGAGTACACGTGTAGGTGTTTTAGCAGTCAATTATACGTCTGAAATGCGTAGCGCACAAGTGTTACATGTTGCTACGTAACAGTATATAAGAGGGCTCACTGCCTATTAGCGCACGTGATAATTGGTTTTTGAGAGTTCAAAATAGCCGTTGCATCGATTAATGTGACCGAAAAGTTAATAGGTGACACTCGGGTGGATTTGGAAACGATCATGTCACTGTATTGTCATCGATTTTTCGGGACATCGTATACAGTGCACGTAACATAACCTAATAAACGGTTCCAATCGGTTTAATGTTCAAATTAATTAATCCTTGACACGAAATTAATTGTGGAATTAATTTGCGTGTCTCGAACCCGTGCGCAGTTCTCGGTGATAGTAGTGAGCGAGGGGTCACGGCCTCTTCGGTAATCGTTTCGATTTAGTTGCACCAGCATTTATGAAATTCCGGAAGTAAACATCGCTAGAAACGAAACGTCATCTTTAATTTGTTTCGCTTAATTAAAAATATCAATTTATTTTATTCTACGTGTATAAGCGAGTGCAGCACCTCAATTTCAAAGTTCACAATTTCGTCGTTGAACATCCTCCTGCAGTATAGAGGAACTCAGACAAAGACTTTATGCACGGCACTTTTGGCAGTCGTGAAATCACGCGTTAAGAAAATCCATTCAAGACATGATTGCCAGAAGTGCCATTCGTAAAGTGGCTGTCTGAGTATCCCTAAACCGTCTATACTACGGAGGCGGGGCTTTCCCCCCCCTCCCCCCAAGTACATGTACATGTATGAGATTGTACAAGGAGTGAGGGGTTTCACAAAATAAAAGATGCAGGGGCAGTTCATAAATACTTGGCCTCTTAAGGAAGAGCATCTTTTACGATGACTCCATATCCGATGCCACCATGTAGGGGTTAAGGGATTAAACAATTTCCAACGTGAGAAATTTAACTAGAATGAAATGAATGAGGGTAAAGCTTGGAAACAAATTTGTTTCTCCGTGCAACGACTAATTGTTTTCGTTCGTTGTTGTGTTTTAGCGCATCACAATGACAAATGCAACTCCTCACAATGCGTGTTGCCGCCGCTTTACTCGTTAATTGATTTGTAAGGTCGTTAGCATTCGGCACATATATATTCAAAAAGCGAATTAAAAAAAAAGTGAGTCGGTGGTTTGCGACCGTTGAGACAATCGACCATTTCAGGAAGCGAAGCTCTGTTTCGCAGAAGTACATTTTGCTATTCTTGGATTACAACTTTCGGGGGGTAATCCACTAATCCTTCGCTTATCATCGCTAACCATCGACTCGGAGGGGACATGGCTTCTACGGATGAGGTGTCGGAAAGGCGATACTTCGGTGCCCTTTTTCGCACCTTTCAGTAAGCCTGGACCGCCCTCTTAATCCGAGTAACACCATGACCTTATGCTTCGCAACACTATCTTTCGAGCATCCGAAATAATCCCGTGTTCTGTAAGCAACACCACCTGCGAAATGCGGCGGCACACTTTGTCAAGTTCGGAGGTTGCTCGAAATGAGTAACCCTCAAAAGTGACGTCACGAGATTGTTTGGGGGTAATGCGATGTTGTTAACGATTTGTCTCTGCAGCAAAGGGAAATACGGTGGTAACTTCGCGATATGTTCAGAAAACATGTTCGATGTTCCCATGATAGCGTACTCGGTGGGAACATATTCCGTCGAGGACGCTGCAGACCCAACATTCACATTAAGGACCTGGCTGAGTTTAATGAATCATTAAACCTGCTCTTAGATGTACCGTAAACATTTTTTGATGTTTCGACCATGATCAACTATAGCAAAACATGTTAAGACTGACCACCAAAAAAATGCTATTTGTTGGTCACTGTTTACAGGTGGTCACTATACAAATAATGCCTGAATTAAATTAAAATAATGAACACGTACACTGCACTTATATATTAAAGAATAAAGCTTTTTTTATTATTATTATTATATGTAGACTGTAATATACGTTGTAATATTCCGATGGCCGACCGGATCCCTCTAAGGGGTATCTTTCGCCGCAGTAAAGGAACAACTCACACAGTCATATATAATTAATACCTTTATTAATTACTTTATATACAAATAATACAAATTTGGCATTCATGCCAAATGCAAACTCATACCTTTTGGGGATGTGGTGGGTAAAAAACCCCGGGCCAGCTGTCACAATCTTGGGACAGCTGAGGGTGGCACTCTGGAAACACCCAACTAAGTTCTAAACCCAGTGCCTTTAACTTATAACTACTATCTCTCTTCGTGAGACAATAATCAACCTTCCTAGGGCAACTAATGCCCAACTGCTATGGTTCCAGAAGCTAACTGAAATCTGCTGCCTGGTGACTGATCACCTATTATGAGCCTTGCCAACCTGGCAAACCACCTATCTAACCTAGGGCCCTGTTGACTGCCCCCCTGGATGCAGTCCTAACTTTGGGGTGAACCCCTCCAACAGTGCTACTGCACTATTGGTAACCATTGGTGTTAGGTAAAGTGTGCCGAGAATAAATGAATAGAACGTAATGCGAACATTCCAAAAACCTTGTCAAAACTCATGCAGCACGTCATTTTCATGGCACATGCAAGTTTGATTTCTAAACCGTAGGAGATAGAGCAAAACTTCGAATTAGGACGTTGCTCAGCATTATATAATTAGTGTACTGGTAGTGTTAGTCACATTGATTATCGCTCCCGTTGCAAAAAAAATAATTTTTAGTTTCACTGATATGTGCATCCTTGCATAGCATTCGTGCAAGGCAGGAAAGCTCAACATGCGCAATGACATGACTTGAATGCCCCTGATGACTTGGTGACAGCTTTCCTGCCTTGCACGGATGCTATGCAAGTGAAACTAAAAATTATTTTTTTGCAGCGGGAGCGATAATCTATGTGGAAAAACTTTGCCATTACACTAATTATGCAACGCTGAGCAACGTTCTAATTCGAAATTTTTCTCTATCTCCTATGGTTTAGAAATTAACTCGCATGCACCATGAAAATGACGTGCTTCGTGAGTTTTGACAAGGTTTTTTGGAATCCTCGAATCACGTTATATTCATTTATTTTAGGCAAATTTTACCTTAACACCAATGGTTTCAAAGATATTTGGAAGGCCCAGACATCTGGTTCACCCTGTATATCTATGGAATCCTCGAGGTTGTATTCGACTGTTGGGTATTACATACAGTACTTGTATTATATAGTATGAATCAACTCGAGAACAATGAATACTAAAGAACATAATTGAATTTTTGTGTGATGGGTTGAAAACGTGAAAAGCTTATAATGCAGTACCTAATATTGCTAAACGTTCCGTTTTTCAATTTTTTTTATTTAACATTTTGATCGCAGTATTGGTAATACTGTATATTGTGTGAGCGCATATACAGTAGCTTTAAGATTTGCATTGACAAGTTCTTACAAATTGATGCGTGCAGTTCTGGTTTTGTAGCGATGACTATATGCAGCGTTGTAAATGCTGAAGCTATTTGAATTTTTGTAGTCGAATGAATAAAAAGGTATTATTATGGAATAACGAAATGGATTTCAGTTTTTAAAAGTCATTCGGGCGTATAATCAGATTTGCCCGATTTATCAGTTGATTTATCCCTAACATTGGTTCTTCTGTAAAGCTATTTAGGGTATAAAAAGATTCCGTGGATTGTATTTTTATACAATTCCCAAAAGCTTTTAAACGCTCGTAAAATGCACATTGAAAACTCGCATTCGCATATTTCTCCATTTCTATGAGCGTATGATACAAAAGCGTTTTTATTTTCATCCCCATAACACGCCAGATTATTCTATATATGAATTCCATGCAGTTCAAAACCTCCGCACTTCTATTATCCGAGCATTTTCGGATTAGACAGACGCCTACGGTATGCCCAGCTTATACCTGCATAATCTCGCTGTATACACGCAAACGTTTCAAAACGCGTGTTTAGTATGATTGAAGTTCAAATTTTGTTTCACCTTGCCTAACCATTTTTATCATGCGTGCATGCACGCCATTCATTTGTGACTAAATCGTTGTATTATACAGTGGAATCTCATTAAGAAGAACTCGCTTTATACGTACATGTATTTATGATAGCACGAACTCAATTGCAGTGACCGTCCTTTAGAGCATGGACGAATAATGTTAAATTCTTGGCTGAAGACGAATTTCGAAATCGGATACTAGAAACTTTTGGCTAAAACGAATAATTTTTCAATTAAGCCCTTCAGCATTCGCACTACACGTTAAATGTTGTACCACCTTCCCATTCATGTATATATATATATTGTACATGCACTTACATGGGGTAACTTTTCATCGAATCTTCGGTGAAATTTCAGCTCTTATTGTTGAACATTTTGTCTTTCTCCCGATAAAACAAACTGTACGGTTTCAACGAACAATTTTCAAGTCCTGTACCTGTTTTTGAAAGTTAAATTAGAAATTAGGCATAAAAAAATGATTCAAATACTGTAATAGTATTTATTAAGCATCATGCTTAATCATGTTGCAAGAATGGTTTCAAGTGCATGCCATACAGTACAAGCACCTCGCACATATTCTTTAGCTTATTCTAACCACATATAAGGTCGTACGTGCATATTATTTGTACGTGTTAAAACATGACAGGGTTGCTAAAATGTGCGATATAACATATGGTATACTTTGTTTAAATATAATTTGCCAAAGCGTCTAACCTTAGGGACACATTTCCTATCTAAAAACGCATACAAAGGTCAGTGTGCATGATATTTGGAGAGTTTGTAATGAAAATAAGTTGCTATAGTATACGTGTACGTGGTGTTGCAGGGTCATTGTTTGCGAGGGATCGCCCGTGGAATCCTGAACGAGTCGAGTGACCCAGCCCAGCCTGAAGCTTGGTTTTCTTAAACTTATGTTAGCCAATTCAATGGCTAAGCATTCAAATTAGCTAAGAAGTTTGGATGCATCGAATGAGGCAGACACACCCACTATCCCAGCCTCCAAAATGATGTAACGCTTCATTTCCTTTCTCTCAAATCTCGCAAACTGACTTTGTTTGAACTGATTTAATTTGGAAACAAAACCCCAAATTGAATCGTTTTTTGTGTCGCTAATTTCATTTCGATCCAGACACTCAAAGAGCAGCACTTGAATGTAATCGGACCCGAGCTCCAAAAGACAATGCTGCACTTACATCTACAGTACGTGTAATATGCACTTCAGTTGAATGGCGTCCGATATAATTAATCGGAAATGATTGGCTAGCCACAATGGCAATTGCGGAAGGATATTCGTAATGGAAAAAAACGAAACCGGAGTCCTTCGATCCCTGTACGCCTACATCCAGTATGTTCTTGCGTGCATTTAGACTAATTCGATACAGGGAAATTAAGTTGCTAAGAATAAATACCATACCCTGCAGGCAGGACGTGACAATTTAAAGATCCGTATTTTATGACCTAATGCAATTTTTTAACGATAGTAGAGCTACAGTTGCATTTTATGGTTAGTGATAATTACATTGCATATACAGTATTATAATTCAAGTTCATCTACTTAAGAAGGTTAGCCAAAGCACTACAGCTTATACGACATTATTTATAGATTAAAATACATGTACTGTTTTGCATCGTCCAGGGCCCTGGCCTGGTATAGCATCCATCTGTTCATAATGGTTATGGCGCGCCACTGACGGCCGCTCCACCTTGCGGCTAAATTATTTAGCAAACGAAGTAAGCGGGGAATTTCGCGCAAGTTCACCCGTACAAAAAACTACGATACACTCAATATTTAGCGTCGCTATAACAACGCCACCTATGACCTGCGGGTATTGCTGGATGCTCTACCAATTAAGCGATTGCTTCTCTATTGTCACAATAGTACCTCGTTAGCTAATTTTTGATAGCCCGAACTCATTTTAAGTCTCCGTCTATATAGGTATCGGCGAATAATGTTATTTTCTTCGTTTAAGACGATGATTAAGATTAAGATTTTTTGTGGCTAGATGTATAAAACGAATGTATTTTCTAGTTCCCGAGCATTCGTGCTAAAACGTTAAAACAAACTTTAGCAAGCATGAAAAACGTATTGTGTAATGTATAGGTTATATAACGAGGAATTCCCCGATAAAAGCTGCAGCACCTTCCAATTCATACGAATCTTTAATTCTTATCGTTGAAGTCATATTTTGTCTGACTTCTGATAATGCGAACTATACAGTATATATGTACAGTACATGTATACAGTATAGTTTATATGTACAAATTTTGGCCTCCCTCGAGATTCGTCTTAACGAAGTTCCAGTGCAGCATTCATCGCTTTCATCCTGCTCAATTTGGATTTAATGTGCAATTGCGTACAAAAACACTCCGAGCAACGATTAACTTTCTAACTCGCTGTTAATTGGTTAAAGGTGGGTGCGCCAGCCCTCATCGTGTTTATAGCATTTAAGGAGCGTGATAAATACTCGCAGAGGTAAATATGGAAGACAAATGGGAATGAATCGGTATAGCCCTCGTGGCTAGATGAGTGCAATCCACCTGTCCTTAACTTCGTAGCAATTAAAAAAAAGTTGCTTTTACATTAGCCGAGCTTAATTTGCCCTGGCCTACATTTGCCCCGTTGAACATCTTTTGTTCATTCTTCCCTTTATTCAAACTCGAGAAAAAACAAAAACGTGAAGCCCAACTAGACAGAAGAAGATGCGTGCAAAAGGCGTTTTTCCACACGAAACTAAACATTTGTCATCCTAAACAAATTTAATTTTCAGACATCCCCTCTCCCATGTCTGTGTTACTTAGGCGTGTCCGATGAGGTTTAGGGACAAGAAAAACGGACAAAACTCCTGCCAGCACCGTACCTATACTGCATGGTGGCGCAGCTAATGCCATAATTCTTTAACATTGTCCAAATATCGGTTTCCAGAGTCCCGCAACATTTTGACTCGCCAGGTTCGCGCTGTTTCTGCATTTTACGTACACGCATCGAATTTGGTGCCCAACGTGTTATTATGGCGAAAATTTGGATAACTATACCTCCTGTATAGTTTACGGTCAGCTCTATAGACCGCAAAAGTATCTACATTATTTGCACGGTGAATCCCCATCAGCTGCAGGGGACCGAATCCTCCAGGTTTTCAATGGCAATCCTTTCACGTTCAGCCTTCTAACCCACAAAACTACAATTCGGGATATTTTTAATGGCTCGACGAAAGTACATTTAGAAAACATCGGTGAACGAGCCGCAATTAGCGCGCTTTTCTCCGATCAAGTTTTCAGCGTCTTTAAATCACGAAACAAAAACCTCCAGAAATCAGAAATCGTGCGGAAAGGTCGCCAGTTGCGGATTACGGACTAATTCACCATTTCTAAAGGAGGCCCGGCATTGCACCATGCGCCTAAAAACGTCTTTTTGGGTCCTCTTCAAATCCCCCCAGCCAAGAAGTTATGTGCAAACAACAACAACGAAAAAAGATTAATTATATTCGTGGCGAAACGGACCAAGTTTTTGGCAGAGTCCCATTTTCGACTGCGAGCTTTTAAAGGATGCACGCTTAGATTCATGGACAAAGAAAAATTGAAGAGCAGAAAATTGACATCACCCGAATCAAAACAAGCCGTACGTGGCTCTTGTAAGAATCTCGCCAAATATAATGATCACTACAAATGTATATTACACGCCGTATACTACTGCAGTGGGAATTAAGCAGGCTCAGTCTTAAATGATCACAGGAGATCAAAGGCCAACTTTTTGAATCTTTGTATCTTAAATGAAATTAGCATTTTAAACACTATTTTTAATAATTGTTTGCATGAAACAAAATTCATGTGCGGATACATTGAACGTTCGCAAAGCATGTCACTCACAGCCAAAAATTTGGATATTGAACCTTGCACATGCGCATTAGTATCTCATGATGAGCGCAGCTAGGACACGTTTTTACGGTACATACAATCGTGATATATGTGCACGGCTACACTTTTGACCAATAGGGATCTGTGTGCCACTCTGTGTCTTAAAAATCTGCTTTCGGATTTCAAAAATCCGATGTCATGAAAGCTTATAAGCGCTTCTTGTAAGCTCAGCCTGGCTCGGCTAAACTTTCTTCGTGTGCCCCTTCATTTAAAAATCATGCAGCATTCTTATCCCGCATCTTGGCACTATAATTTGCGCCTGCAATAAGCATTCTTTGTGCTCGACCCATACACTGTATACGTGCATTTAGTAAAACTAGACAATTTCAGCCATATTTGTATAGATGATTTAAAATAAAGGACTTCACACGCAGAAGACATTTCTTTGGATAATATATAGCGTACTTCTCTTCTTACGGTTATACTTTCACGAATACATGTAGTTGAAACAGCTTCAAACTACATGTAAATGTGCACCTGTATTTCGATGAATGAATTGATTCGGTTGATTTCAGGAAGCGAAATGTGCATGTAAAAAGTTGCTCGCTCTTCTTCTCAGCTGGATAGCGTTGCAACTACCGTTTTCCGTCGAGTCGTTTGGCGACTAAATAGATTTGATCACATTGAAAGAACAATGCCCTTCTTCCTTCCGCTTTCAAAAATAATGAAAATAACGCAGAAAAAAAGGCAATTGTCTTAAGTGATTATATTAGCGCCGTAATGGCTTCCTCGAAATTTTTCCGGCGTCGAGGTTAATCTTCAATAACTAACTCTCCCAACGAAAAACCAGGAATTGCACTCGCGGAGGGTCGTCCAAGACCTACCTCCGAATATTTCGGAGGAAAAATATTCGTTGCAAAAAAAAAAACAATATCATATAAAAAGCTGTCAAAAACAATGATTTACAAATAGGGAAAAGCGCAATGACACGCGGTTGGACTCGAACCCAGAATCGAGGTATTAAGGTGAGTGCATGCATGCTAGAAGATGCATTAAGGTAATCTGCGAACATTTTTTTTCTCTTTCTCGAGTTGAAATTAGTGGGCTTTAATATATCGCGGATTAAAACGTGACACGCTTTTAAGGAGGAGGAGAAATTTCTGGAAAATAAACGCCATAATTCAGGCGGCGAAATTACGTGTGTGGCCCCCAAATGAAGCGGAAAAACGGACTTTTAAACCCCATTGTTTTTCCGTTAATAAAGTAGAAAGCCCAGCGGACAGCCGCGGTCTATTAAATTAATCCGATAATGGCCGAAACGGAAAAACAAAATGGAAGCTGGGTTCAATATTTCCAACCCATGGAGATTTACGAGCATATCGTATTTGGGATTACGGCCAGCTCGGAGGATTTACGATCCATTCTCTATAGGTCAAAGAGGTATCATTTCTCCATCAGCTGATTATTAAAAAAAATTAAAGATGATGCGCCAGGTACAAACATGACAACAAAATGGAACGAATCATCACGCTATTTCGTTAATTCGTATAAGAGCAATTTTGCACACAAAAAATATTAAACTGGATGTTGTTTTGAAACGTTAATTCATAAATTCTACGAAGAAAATCGTTAAAGAGGCCCAATTGTTTTTTAAAATAACACTTTCTCTATTTTTCAATATTTAAATACATGTTCCGGTATATCAATACGCGAGTTTCGCATATAATCAACTTTTAATGGATACTCATGTACGAAATAGGAACATGTCGAAACACCTTCCTAAAAAATATTTTTCCAATAACAGCTTGAAGTGCATCTTTCTTTCACTCGTATTATAGAATAAAATATACTATTCGAAGTTCTTACCACTTCCTATACGGGTTCTGCATTGAAGGATGCCATCGATGATCATGGTCTCCTAAATTATTGCATCGTGATCGCGTGCATGCTGCCACCTATCAGTCACCAGGTTAACACCTAACCTCATTAAAATAGTCTTCGTCGAATTGGTTACTTTGCCATAAACTCGTGAGGCTGTATTCACATTGACATAAACGGTCGTTGACGCCATCTTGAAAACGTCACCTGTTTTATTATTTTATGTACAGCTCTCGTCCATTTCGTTTTTAACAGCCAAAAATGACGCATGGCAATTTCATCCGCGCATGAATGACGGCGGTTGTTGTCTTCAATTCGTTTATTGTGAATACAACCTAATTAAGCGTGATTAGCCAAACGTGTCTGCTAGCAGATGGCGCTGCACCCGCACAACGCCATCTACGATCGTTTTATTTAATTTAATTTGAATGATAAAAACAGTTACGCCTCGTTCACATTCAAAAAGATTCACGTTTCATTTTTTTCTGAGCTCTGAATATATCGAGGTAAAAAAATTATCTATTCGAATTTATGGCGACCTTTATAGCTATGATTAATATTTTTTATTTGTCAAATTAATGTCTTCGAAAAACGAGATATCGACGCGGAAGTGACCGAAAGCACGCTGGTTTCGTCGCTTTATACGAAAGCAACGTCTCCCGCAATTGGGTGGCCTTGCCATTTTCTCATAAATTGTGCAAAGTTTTCCTATATTTTTTAACTTGAAAATAGGGATCAAAAGGGCTGATGGTGACAAGCCCATCCTCGAATGTCGGCGTACAATATATACAGTGTAGTTAATTGTCGTCGATTACCATAATTTGTAAAATACATGGATGGGTCACCAGGAACGAGCGCGGGGATAAGCGCATGAGGTCAGTCCTGCGTCCGGAGTAAAAATTGGCTCACATATTTTTTAAAAAATAAATAACGACGCAAACGCTACTGACCTCGTCATCCTTTTCGGTACAATGGCTTCTTATAAGGGTGGTCAGCGAAAGGCCATTGGATTAGGACTTAATTTTTCCATGAACATGAATTAGGCATTAAAAGCCAAATGGGAACCCTAGGAGGTGTTAGTTATGTGATGTGTTGGCAAAGGCGCTAAGAAAAAAAAACCGAATTTTCAATTAAAATTATTCCGAAATTCGCCTTCTTCGAAGAATTAGGTTGACAGCCGTGCTTTTGATAAGTCTGCGGGGGTTTGGATTTTGAAAACGCACTCGCCGTTAACCCAATAATTTACACCATGGATCTTACGTGTTTGCTTGATTTAATAAGCTTTTCAGTGCATGTATATGTCCTTTTTTTTTTATTTGGCGATTCAATTTTCGCATCGATTAAGTTCGTAGATTTCTATCAGCACGCTCAGCGTGTATTTACGCGTGTATTTCCTCCCTCCCAAAATTTATATTAAGATTAAACTATACGTGCGATGAATCGACGATTTCAGTCGATCTTAAAAGCTGCCAGCAGTACAACACGAATGTTTGGACTAATGAATGCGGTGTCATTCTGCATTTTTAAATTTTTCCAGGTTTGAAGAAATTTCAGCTCTGTTGTCCTCATATAATGCATAGTAGCCGTTATATTATAGTTTACGGATTTATCGGATCAGGGATTTGGCATCTCGTAAAATTGGTGCAATTTCAAGTTGCGACCCACTTGAGAATTTTTGGCGGTTTGTCATAACCTTATGGAAGCCTTATGTCATATAGACAATTTTTCAATTTTTTTTTTAAAATAAGCAATACGCAGCCTCTTGAAAAGGTCTTGGTTTTAGCACGAGTGATAAATAATACGCACACAGCTCCAAAAATGTACTTTGAGAAAAATGACCTTAGCCTATACTCAACACGTGTTAACGCATTTACGAGGGTAACATCAGGCTCGTCCATATGCACGAAATGCCAAAAATAAAAACTAATTCGATCCGCGTGTTTATTATACGCTCGTTCAAGGCGACAACAGACCCGCTTCGGAGCTACATGTATAGCAAAACATTTTAAATACGAAAAATTCAAAAATATGCCAATGTTTGCATGCATGTCTGCATGGCCTGTCTTCAATTAAAGGTCAATGATACGCAACGGTCGTTATGGGCATCATTGCATGACCAGACATACTGCATTCCATAATATAGGAAAATAATTAACAAACATATATTATCACATCAAAAAAGAAATAAAAAATTCATTAAACAAAAAAAAGTTAAAGTACAATTTTTCGAACGATTTCTTAATTTCTTATATACAATGTATCCTTTAAGCAGATCTCCTCGAGTATTTGTAAAAGGTACACGTATGCTACATAATATTTTATGTATGACATTGTTTGAAAAAAAAAAAACCGATATAATGTTCGCTTTTTAACGGAAATCGATAATTTTTCGATATTTGCAGCCCCACATGGTGGTATGCTTTAGTTATACTCTATATGGATAAAAAAATAATTTGCATTGCTTGGAGAGCTAGAATTACCATATACGCAAATTGGACTATCCCTTTACTGGGTATATAATAACCCCAATCGATCTCCGAACGTTTCGTCAACTTAGTATGATACCTCAATATATACGCAAATTGGACTATCCCTTTACTGGGTATAATAACCCCAATCGATTTCCGAACATTTCGTCAACTTAGTATGATACCTCAGATGGTTAATGGCCGAAAATCAATTTTCTCATACCTTGTAAATACAAATATTGGCAGAAAAACTCGACGTTGTTACTTTTTTTTTGCCCTCGTAGACACAATAATCTCGAGCGTATCTCATTTATATAAATGATGCGCGACGTGCAACACCACGATGTGATCCGAATATTATTAACATTTAACACCCGAGCGAAGCGTTTAACAGGGTTCACGTTAAAGCTTATTAAGATCTTAAACTGAGATTACCGTAGTCAAATGGAATTTCAGTTCAATCTGACCCGAGTTCATGAGCGCATCACTCACGCGTCAAAAACTGATTACAACCTGTTGACAGGAAGTGCGAAAAAGTAATCCGGGAATAGGAAGTGCTCGCGTTCCGGAAGGGGCCGAAGTATATGCGAAATCCTTAACATTTTTTCTGACCAGAATATTCGATGTGATCCGAGCGTTTTTCAACTGCATGCATATTTTCAAAATACAAAAAAAGAAAAAAAACCCAGATAAATCAGCCAAAAATACTCGCAATATATCGCGTCGAGGATGCCACAAATCTAAAGAAACGCCTGAGAAATCTCAAAACTTTACAAAATATTTCCGATAAACGCTTTGAATTTGCATAAAAAAAAGTATTCAAAAAGTTCTCTCGTCACTGCGAAATGACGACGCACAAAGTAAAGCAGCGGGTATTTACTAGAAACCATGTTAAATATGCAATTATTAATTTGCATTCGTGAAACAAAAAACCGAGACAATGAAAAACTTTTTTTCGGAAGTGGCATGCAGCGGGTGGTCATCACGTTTACGTGTAGCGTGGGCCAGCTACGCAACTTATCATCCTTCGTTTCCCAATGGGCAGTCCACTTCAATTTTTGAACGAGGAACGCTTATGTAACCATGTTTTTTTGACAAATTCAAAGAAAATTTAAAAATTTCCGTTATTTGTACTTTTAAAATGAGTATAATTACGGAAATGATTCGAAAACGCAATCATTTTTCAACGGTAAAGAAGAACGAGCATTCGAAGGAGTCAAAGGGTATAGGGGTCACGCGTTTCCATCAAGCACCAAATAAATTTGCTTCGAACATGGCATTATGCGTGGCATACACGTTAAAATGTCTCCTCGCAGCAACCGGAAATGCCATTTGAAGAAATCCGAGGTATTTCCAACATAGGTTCAAATGCAAATCCGACTTGGTATTTTTTTAAACACGACCTCCGCATACACCTCGAAATGGACAGTTGACCTATCGCCACCAGGAAGAAGGCACGATTTTGAAAGACAGATTTTACCAAAAAATAATAGAAACTGTCACGCGAGTTTGCCACTTTGAATGGCAGGTATTCTTTTTTTTTTCTTCTCAAGTCTGACTCACTATGAGAGAAGGCATGAAATCCCGCATCCACGGGTATCGCGTACATGGGGTTACAGACTTTTAAACAAACCAGCGTATTACCGAGTTTAACCCGTGAAATTCATGGGCAGGGCGATGAACTAAAACGCTGAAAAATACTAAATTCCTAGCTTTATTATTGGAATATATGGAAGATTAGTGCACGCATGCGGACCAATTGTTGATGATTTTCACCCACCATGGGTGAAAAGTTTGCACGCTCAACTTACGAACAATTAATTCAAAGCATGGGACTTTTCGAGAGACTTACAGCACCTCCAAACGTACAACTGATGGTGGATGTTCTGGAACGAAACTGTCGTGGTGGTAGAAGTTACCATTCAAACCCTTTGAAAGAGCTCCGTGCACGTACTGATGCTTTTTATTGGTCGTTCTTGCCACGTGCAATTCGGGACTGGAATGGACTGCCAAAGACTAGTCATAGGCTTAGGCTTCATTCCACTGAAGATGTTGGGGACCATCGTGAACCAGTCTCTTAGCCTGTTTCATATGTAATGTCCCCCCCTACCACATGGCACGACTTGTGCTGACTGTAGGGTATTGATTAGAATAGAATAGAATAGAAGGTACATTAATTGGCCATGTAAAAATTGCAAAAAAGACAACACACACTGGTCACTGTACACGATAGACAGGTGGTCACTACACAGAAAAATTTTATGAAGTAAATGTACGCTAAAAACAAAACACTAAAAAGTGGTCAACATAAAACAGGGGGTCACCATTCAAAGATGGTCACTTTTCCAGATTTTACACGTAAAATCTTTGGGATATGCTATGTAAAACAAATGTACGCAACATGCAAACACTTGCTACATCTAAAATTCATGCATTTATTTTGGTGTTACATTGTATATTATATATACATGTAGGCCAAATTAACATATGTATAAACAGTATTTATTAAATAGCCTTAGGGCAAGAAATGCTTAGTGCGCATGCGCCACCAAATTGAATTTTATCTACATGTACGTTTTCCATATACGTCAGTTAAGCTAAGGCATTTCCTGAGTACGGTTAACACATTTCAAAAGTTATAACCTAATCTTTTCCCTTACATTTTGAAACCCTTAAAATGTGTTTGCATGTTGAGAAAATGCATCTTGAACCGAAACGCATTTGAAAATGCAGCCACCGAAATATCTTGATCAAGTATTGATATGTTATCAATATATTTCCAAACGCATTACATCAATGTTCTCGATCTACATAGACAGATATTTAACGCGGGGCAAATAAAAGGCATCGCATTCTCACGTATACGTTTTATATTCTCGGTGAAAAGAATGAATAATCGGCATTTTTATATTCGATTTAAAACGCTGACTGCAGGTGGCGCCGCCGGAAGCTAGTCAAAATGCTGGGTGTACAGTTTACAGTTTTTGACGTGGAACCATTGTTATATTAAAGTAAGCACGCAGCCATATTCGCGATGCATGGAACGTGCATAGCAGCAACCAATGCGGATTTTGTGCCACTCTACGTGAATCCTTTTCACGCTCAATTCGCGAGTCGAATCAGATGAAATTGAACCGAAACTTGGAGCGTTATAGCTATTTCGAGTATCGCTCATATCGGACTATTTTAGTCAGCATCGAGAAATAATGAATATGCTAATTGCGCATCCCTAAGGGTGCCAGCAAAAAGAATGCTTATTACAGGTGTTTACCAATCGGCGTACGCTAGTGCCACCAAGCGGGATAAAACTGCGGCATGCTTTTTAAATAAGGGCACACACAAATAAAGCTTAGCCGAGCCAGGCTGAGCTTACAAGAAGCGCTTATAAGCTTTCGAGAATGTTTGTAACATTCTTTTTCGGAAATCAGAAAGCAGATTTTTAAGACACAGAATGGCACATTTAGATCACTATTGGTCGAAAGTGAGCCATACACATACACATATACACGATTGTATGGGTACGTTCACTACAAACATTTTTTTAGGTGCATTTTTTTCGGTTCCTTCTTTTTTCTTTTCAGCAGCCTTTTTTTGTAATTTGTGGTGTTCACTACGGACTGACTTTAAAGTGCGATTGTGGCGC
>JAQGBX010001694.1:0-23538 GCA_034698745.1 Megaphyllum sjaelandicum | reverse complement strand
TGACATCCGGACGTCCGGTTTCCCTTAACCCCCCCCCCCCCCTCCCCCCTGTCCGCCTGTGTCCCATTTTCACAACCCCCCCCCTCCCCCCTTGGCCGGACGCCTTTATGGATGGCCCCCATCCCGAATGCTAAGCACCATTCAGAGATTCATGAATTCCTTTAATTTATGGCTGTTTTGATGTTACTTTCATTAAATGAACGCGCTGGGTGCTCTCATTCGGCTTATGAATTCCTCTTTAGAATAATAGGGGCGCTAATCACGCACCAACGCTAACGGTCACTACAGTCGCTTGACCACTCACGAGGTGACCGTAACGCTTTGTGCGTGTAACGGGAGCATTACAATTCTACGATGGACGATGGACGAACGTGTGAAGCGCATTCGCGCAATTTTAAGCCAGGAATGCGAAATTCTAATCGCAGAAATAACGAGAGGGGATTAAGAGTCCGTTTAACGACAGCATTATTTTATGAAATCGTAATTCTTCATTATTGTCTGGGGAAGGACAATAAAACGCATTATAATGTGCGATGCCATGGCGTGAGCAAAAGCCACATCAATGTCCAGACTTTTCATATCAAAGCTAGCAAACCAAACAATTAAGCGGCCGTTAATTTTTCCCGCCATATGCTTAAATTAATGCAAATATTTTGACTGAATTTCCCCACAACGCATTTTTATTACGACAGGTTTCAATTGATGCGCTCATCATTACGTAAAAAACTCGCCAAGTGGTTACTTAAGTCCATTTTGCCAGAGTAATCAATTTTGCGAAAGTACATGGTTAATTCCCACAGAAATTTCATATTCAACTTCCCAGACTTTCCAGGTTTTTAAACAAGTTTATCTGACAAACAGCCAAATTAACATACAGTAGGTCAACGTTATCCACGATTTTTCAAATCGTGTTTTGCATCAATATTTTTTCAAACTTAGCAAGAAAAGTTGTTTAAAATTTCAAGTATTTGTATTTGGAAAATGTGGAAATTTTTGAAAATTTGTACTCGGAAAACGCATAAAATTTTAAATTTGCACTTTGTCGTTTAAATCTATTGAAAATTTTGAAAATGTCAACTTTTTTGGAAACGGTTCAAAATGTTACGAATCTATACTCGAAAACTATTTAAAATTTTGCCAATTTAGGAAAAGGCAAACGCGAAACCTTTTGCAAGTTTTCTTGGAAAACTGTCCAAATTTTGAAAGTTTGACCTCTGAAATTTTTAAAGATCATACGAATTTTAATGATATTTTTTGAAAAAGTTTGCAAATGGGTTCCGAGGTATCCACGTAAAACCATTAATTTTGAATTGTGACAACATTAATACGTAGAATTCCTCTGACTTTTTTTTTTCAAAATAATTCATTCTTCCTGACTTTTCCATAAATTTTCAAGCTTCACCAAGGTTTTAAGGACAGGTTTACCAGGTCTGGGGGAACTCTGAAGTATGAAAATTCGTCGTGCCCAAATTTGACTCATATAAAACACATGTAGACCGTCGCGTCGTGTATGCATAGCGTGAATAAAGTCTACAAAATGTCCAGACTTTTCATATAAAATCTAGCAAAACAAACTCATAAGCGGCCATTAATTTAACCAAAACCAACAGTAACAAGCCACCGCACGCAGCTCGATTGAAGCAATCAAAACTAGGAGTACTAATGGAGTCCATAAACCAGCATCGTTAAAATTTATAATGACATCCTGGATATAATCCGTGGGAGAAAAAATAGAACTAAACTGCAGTCAAAACCTGATAAGTAGAAATAGATAAAGGTTTTCACTTATCGGGATTTTCCCCCGGATAGGCTTTTTTTTATTGGAAATTCTATTGGATAATGCAGATTCCATATTTATATACAATACGTTATCTACCACATGTATATAGATAACATTCACAAGCAGACGACACGGGCTGCCCTGCCCAGCTAGATCAAACATGTTGGGGAACTTCATAATTTTAATGTGTCAATCCTTTTGCATTATTCAATTATATATTTAAAAATAAACCAAAAATGCATAAAATTTTTGATTTGTAATGCACGCAAAATACAATCAAAATATTTACTTTGGGATCAAAAATCATAGTAATCTAATTGTGCTTTTTCTTAGGTTCGATATACAGGGTGTTTTTGAACTCACGGTAGGCTACAAACTCAAACTGATGTTAGTGTGAACTAAGGTAAAACATTTTTCACCAAAGAACCTAGGGTCTAAAGATCACTATTAAAAAGTTATGAATGTTTTAATTTTGCAATTTTTTAACATAGGAGTAAACAAAGATGCCCCTTTCGAAAGACTTTCCTTCCCGCATAGCATGAACATTTGTAAGGAAAGCTATGCGCAAGGGGCACCTCCGTTTACTCCCATGTTAAAAATTTCCAAAATTAAAACATAACTTTTTAATATCGAACTTTGGACCCTAGGTTCTCTGGTGAAAAATGTTTACCTTAGTTCACTCCAACACCAGTTTGGGTGTTAGTTCAAAAACACCCTGTATACTCACTATCAGATTTTAGATTTTTCCGATTGTCTATGATCCACTGAGACGTCCATTTCCAAATTGCCATGGACTTTACATGTACCAAGTCCAAAACGCTTCGGACCAGAAATGTTTCCGATTTGGGAAAGAGACCAAAGTTTAAACAAGAAGTTCATTTACACGTCCATGTACCTGTATGTATCATACAATGTACAACCTGTACACATTACCTGAAAGCAATAATTTTGTACATTAAATAAAAGTTCGTGCACATTGAACCAAATCAGACAGCAAAGTTGTCACTACACGTATATCATTTAAACAATTTGGATTTTGTATGCAAGGATGCGCCGACTGTATTTATAAGCATATTCAAAATTCTGAAATTACTGAACTCAAAATTCCGCATTAATCTACTGCATATACAGTATAGGTAATATGTACAACATACAGTATGTCACTGCCAAAATAGCGAATTTAGTACGAAAAAGCAATCAACTGATGTTATACTTTTGAGTCGGTCTGCATCACCGAAGTATAAAAAGAAGTTGAATTTAGACCTGTCATGAACGTCGTCGCAATGACCTCCATCGCGACTTTCCCGGTGATGTCAACTCTGGAAAAGCTCATCTTTCCACTTCGGGTCAACGGACGATAAAACAATTGGCCAATATAAAAGGCACGACTCTTGAATTAAGCAGCTATAAAACGTTATCAAAATCAATGGCCATCCAGCTGCAGCGGTCGGGTCGTCCAATATGGTCGAGTTCTTTTCTATGGACTGCTGATGGCCGCCGTAATTGTTTTAAGCAACTGACCATGAACCAATCTTTTCTTATCGAAAAGTGAAAGCCAACTCTGAGTGAGCGAGAAGAGAAAACGGAGACGGTTGATGACGGTCATGGCGATAATGACGAGGCTGAGAGTGCAGATACAGCCAAAATAAAAACACAAAGATCGAATAAAACGGACGAGCAAGTCCAATGACCTATGACCCCTAATGCGAACATTACTTCCCTTTAAGCCGAGTCCACGCGCAATGTTTTGTCGTCAGTTTTGCACGATCAGGAGAACATCATGTGAAATTTTTTGAAAATGTTACAAAATTAGAAGGAGAAAATGTAGAAAATTTGTCTACAGAAAATCTGGAAAGTTTTTCAAATTTGAAAATCTGACCTAGGAAATTATTGGAAGTTATGCAAATCTGTCATAGAAAAGTTGAAAAGTTTGCAAATTTGTGATTGGATAGGTTTGGCAATCTTTAAATTACGTATTACGAAAAAAAAAGTGGAAAATTTTGTAAATCAGTGCTCGGGAAACGTGAATTTTTTTTACAGATTTGAAATTAGGAAAACATAAAAAATAGGGAAATTTTTTCCTCGTTAGCGGTTGAAAATTTTGCAATTTTGTACTGGGAAATTATACAAAGTTTGTAAATGGGCCCTGAGATAACAACCATTTGGACGCATTAATTTTGGATTGTGACACACGTTGAATTTCCCAGACTTTTTCAAATTAAGTCATTCTTCCCTGACTTTTCCGGGTTCTCCAGGTCTAGTGGTATACCCTGTTCACTGATCACCACTTCACCAAGTCGAAATGCGCATTTTTTCAAAAAGTTAAATTTGACATTTTTTTTTCGGTGTAGGTTTTGATGGGCCCGTGCGATTCGGCGCGGACATGGCGGCTCAAGCTCTGAAGACTGGACACCAGCTGAGTCCTCTCTTGCGGCTGTACATTTATGGCATTCACGGATATTTCACGGAGGTTATGTTCACGGCGGCCTGGGAATTCGTAGTCAATTTAAACTGGAAATTTCCTGGTAAGTTCATATCCTAAATGTTTGCAATCGCAGTATTTCATTGTATTTTATTTTTATTAAATTGTTATTTGCGGCACGTCACAGTGTAAACTAAAACTGCGATTTTTAAAGGATTTTACAAAAATTAGGTTCTGTCCATACTGTACGGTATTCGGTTCATCATTTGGTAATGCTTTGATGGAGTTAAATTTTCAGTTCAAATCCTCGTTGATAATCACTATTCTGAATCTAGTACATTTCCCAAATTTGGATGTTACTTCGTCCTCTTGCATAAAAATCCCAGCAACATTTAACAACACAATTTTGTGTACCATCGCAACTGCAGTATTTCTAGGGTAAATAGGTCACTGTGGACCTTATGCTGAGTTACATATGGGGCTACATCACGTGATATTTTCATCGAATCAACAACTTAAAGATCGAGCCTCGCCACTGCCTCCGGGTAATTTTCTCCCATGGATTGAATGAAATGTCACGTGATATATGCATGCTGACGAAATCTGCACATGGTCCATTGTCGCAAACTTTTCTTAAAGACAACACTAACAGTACCACAAGCTTTTGTTTCACCAAGTAAATGAATCCCCTAGAAAGGTCCTTTGCAAATCACCAGCGCCATCTCTATAATAACGTAAGCTAAACAAATAAAATGAGACATGTTTCGAAAATGTCTTTCTGAATTGGGAGTTTCCAGTTTCGGAAACCAAGTTTCAGTGTAATTTTCTTTGGGGTTTACCTGGATTTAGAACTACAGTGTATACTATCGCAAACAAGTTGTCATTTAGAGATCCCAGGGCCATCTATAGGGACGCGATATCTCCCGTAACAAAATGCCATTAAATGAAGTTTTGAAAAAAATTTATTCAAATACATATATCATGCAAATTTTCTCTTCAGCGTGCCAGAGTTGCACATGGCTTGACCCTAAACCAGTTTCATTTGCATAATGCATTTATGTTTGAGGCAGTAGCAATGCATCGCATGATTTTGTGTGATTATTTTTGGCCCTTGTTCGGTACCCCTGCGTGCTTTTTGCGTACAGTTGCGTGTCGTGTGTTGATGTCAGCCCATTGTATTCTGGGGGCATGCTGGACATCATTATTCACGAACGAAATTGACATTATCAATTCCGTTTTTTTTTTGCAACTGCTATACCTCGGACTCGTGTGCCTAGTTGAGATGTATCATGCAATGGCCATGATATGACAGCCATTGTTAAGGGTTTCCGTGCTCGTTCACCAAAATTGCTTCCAGACATAAATACTGCGAATGACGCCAACGCTCAACGTCATCGGAATGAAACGCCCAATCTCCGTATTTCGAGAAAAAATGAGTAACATTTTTTGAAAAAAAAATACATAAAAAAATGCAGTTTTGTATAATAAATTCTAATTGAACTTCGCAAAGAGCGGCAATTTCAGGCAGTTTTTCATATCATCCAAAAAAAAAACTTATTAATAAGTTATGTTATAAAAAAAACCTGTCACGTTACACAATTCTATAATTGAGACTCGATACTGATCTCACAACTTTCCACAACCACATATTTATTCATTGGGTAATTGTTTCGACCCAATAGTCTTCATCAGAATTTCTAATTTGCGCTACTGCGTGCACGCGCATGCGCAGAATGCTTGCGAAAAGTCGTCATTACCGTACACAGTTACGAGTTTCTAAGAAAAAAATTAGACATTTGAAATGATCGTGTAATGTTGAAATGTAACGAAAGCGAATGCTACAACATTTTTGGAGGTAATGTTATTAGGTGATTCAATTTAACTCAACTCAGTACCGTACACTGGCCTACAGTCAGCAAATAAATGCCATATGGTAGGGGGGTCTCGCACGATTTCAGCAGACTGCTCCTACGTCAGTTGCGATCGACTTTAGGCAACATTGCATAAAATTGAATTTGTAACAAATCTGAACTATTTTTAGGAAGATTATTCCATCGCCTAATCGCATGCAAAAAGAAGGACCAAAAGTAGGGACCATCCAGAAATGATGTCACGTCTTTAGGGGGTGGGGAGGTATGCTGAATTTGCAACAAATCGTGACAATAGGGGTGGGGGGTAGACTGTCAGTATGATGTCACGTTTTTATACCTGCCAATGAATAACCTATCCACCTGTCCACCGTCCACCTTTCCTTCAAGATAATCCAGTGTTTCATGTAAAGTTATTTTAAAATGGTTTAAAAAGTGTGCACATTTAATACTAAAAGCTAAGCATAACATTTAAGGGAAGTATGGGTGAGTTTAGCAAGGAGGATGGCTGCTATGATAATGGTCCATTATCATTGCAACGCGCAAGGACTGATGCTTAATTTCGTTTCATTTTACAAGTGTTTCATATGTTTCAGAACATTAAAATTTCGTTTTACATATATGCTTATTATTTTAGTGGTGTACTAAATGTCGATCGAAAAAATCGTGACATTTTGAGGGGGGGGAGGGGGTTCTGGAAGTTTGTGACAAATTATGACATAGGGGGTGGAGAAGTCTGAAAAACTACAAAAATCGCGTAACATCATTTCTGGATGGCCCCTTAGCATGGATTATCAAGGATTTAGAATGGTTATGCCTGTTTCTAGAGTGATTATTAGGCACGAAAATATTGGAGACGATGGGATGACATTAGTAATGAACGTGTCCAGTTCCCTTATGACATTGCTAAACTCCGCTTATCAATCCTGAAATCCAGCACATCGGAGTGCCAAGCGCAAGCGTGTCGCCTATCAAAACAATGAACCCGAACTATCAATTTTCCAGTATAAATACCGTTGTTTGAAATGAACTGCCTTATTAGCAGCACGCACGCCATCTTTGAACGATTTCGCACGATCAGCCACGAAATTCAGGCGCCATTTAACGCCGCGACATACGCAAGGCCCCATAGCGTTTTTTATCACATCGGTGAAAACAGTTATCGAATTCAGCCCCGCAAATCCCTCCCAATATCTGGTGGTACATATCAGAGTGTGCCAATCTAAAAATATGGAGTCACGCAATTATTGGGGGGCTATAAACCTCGTGATCGCATATATAGGGGTATTAACGATCAGCGTTTTCAAAGTGCATGCAGCTTCGTAATATGTATACCCAAATAAAAAACCGTATTAAAATGCGTATAGAACAGAGTCGTTCTTATAGGGACGTGCAAAATATCTACCTGCGCCCATTGTTTGCACTGGCCTGCATTAAAATAACTACATTTATCCACCCCCACCCCCACCCCCATTCCCCCTCAGCAAAATTTGGCTAATTTGGCACGCACGTCATATATATAGCAAATATAATCAACTAAAACAAAGAAAAACCCTCCTATCGTATACAATCTAATCCATCATTGGAATGGGATCGGCGACTGCACGGAGAGGTCAGCACGAATTTTTTTTTTCCCTGTTCAAATCGCCCATAATTGCGGCAAAAACAAGCGCATGGAGCTGCATGCGCTGCGCAATGATCGCGGAACAAGTCGTATCATTAAATGGTTTTAAAAGGGCATTAAGCGCGTTACATGATATCGCCATAATTGTAATTGCTCGCCATGCATTTTCAAAGCGTACGTGATCGTGATGCTCGAGATAGCGTTGTCTATAGTCTGCATTACCGAAACATAAATTCCACAAAATTGCAGAAATGAGGCAATTTTCGGGAATACGAAGTATACTTGCGTAGTTAAAATTCCAAAGATACTCCCGCTTCAGCAATCTATCCTATACTTACAAAGCAAACTTTCCTCGAGTATATTTATCAGGGTTCTTTCAAAAATTTCCTTTTAAACTTCAATGACTTATCCAGGTTTTAAAAAAAAAATTCTCCTGACCAACGACAATGTCAAAAATTTTCATATTTTGCCAAAATTACTAATGACAATTTTGAAAATTAACATAGAAAATATTCTAAAAAAAAAAAAAAGATGCACTAGGAAAACGTGGAAAATGTTGCAAATTTGTCCTAGGTAAACGAGAGCAATTCTTTTAATTCTTACCTCGGAAAACGTGGAAATTTCTTTGCAAATTTGTACTCGGAAAACGAGGACATCTTTTTTGCAAAGTTGAACTCAGAAAACGTGGAATTTTTTTGCAACCAAGTAGAAGCATAAATTTTGGAATGCAACAAAATGACTACGTTGAATTTCCCTGACTTTTTTCAAAATAAGCCATTCTTCTCTGACTTTTTTTCAAAATAAACCATTCCTCCCTGACTTTTCATGACATTTTCAAGTTACCTGAATTTTCCAGGCTTGGGCCGGGGTACCCTGTTTATTAGTATTTTTCTAGAGTGTTTGTATAGTTTCAGAAATCATTCGTAAATCTCCATTGAATCAGAAAAATTCCGATCAACGATAACTAATATAGTTATTTTGAAATTTATAGTTATCATGTATAAACAAACGAACGTTTGCTAAAACTACGCATGCAACAAATCGTGTTCAATTCGTGTACCAAATTTGACAATGATCTAATAAGTCATACAGAACATTTACGAATCATTTACAGTCGATTCATGCTTCAGTAATCTAGCATTACTTACAAAGCAACTTAAATTCCCTCGAGTAGATTAGTATTTTTCTATAGTTGATAGTTTCCGACATCATTCTAGCTTATATCTCCCGTGAATGGAAAAAAATCCGATCAACGATATGTAGTAATTATTTCGAAATTGAAAGTAGTGTTCATGTAAAAGCAAACGAACTTTTGCTAAAACATGTGAGGTAAGCCACAAATAATCTTGTTTAATTCGAATAAAATGTTTGCGAATAATCTATATACCGTTTATCATAATAGCGGTACAATCATACACAAGATACATGTATGTGAATCATTTACAGAAGAGCTACTCCCGCGAGTAGATTAGAATTTTTCCATAATGCTAGTAACGTTTCCGAAATCATTCGTGTATCTCCCTTGAATAGAAAAAATTCCGATCAACGATATTAAAGTAGTAATTATTTAGAAATTTAGTTTTTATGTAAAAGCAACGAACGTTCGGTTAAAACTTCGAAGGTACATGTACGCGTACAACAAATCTGGTTTACTTATTGTATAAAATCTGGGAATAATCTAGAGTTTATCATACTAGAGGTACAATGATACAGATTTACGAATCGCAGTTTGGCTGTCGTTAAATCACCAGTGTAAGATCGACACGCTGATGGGTTTTTAAAAAAAATCACTCAAGGAGCTTTTAAGCCTAGGTTGCTTTTACTTTACTAATAAATTAAGATTATTAACAATAATTTTTCCTTTGTTTTGAATGTGGTAAAAACTTAAATATTAGGCATAGGCAATAGCAATACGTTATAAACAATAAGTACGGACTTTTTTAATTGCTTTCATATTTGCCTATTTAAGATATAAATATACTGTATATATTATGTAACAAATATAGATGAAAACTCGGACACAACGTTTCTACGTGTACATGGATGGTGTAAAGTATATCTAGTAAAATTATAAGCAAACATTGGTGCATTGAATTGAAAAAAGCAGAACTTGCTCTTCTCGGTCCGATTTGCCGAACAAAATTTTATTGAACGAAACTTTCCGTTGATTTGTCGTGCAAAATTCGAGATAAGGAGCATACGAACGCATTGAAAACGCTGAATTCAGGATTTCCGTTGAGCGCAATAAATTAATTTAAATAAATTATCTCGAATAATTTCTCGACTCTCCTAAGAATGAGAATGAGTATAGAGCTGTTTCCATGCAGATTTGGGAATTAAAGCGAAATTTAATCCAAGAATATTAAGTGAAAATTTTCGGTTTTATTTTACAGGGTGTCCGAGAGGTTTGTTTTTCGAGGCTCCTGCACACAACTTTGAATCGTCCAGCCATTATTTGAGCGGGAAATTACATTCACAAAATGGACATTCATACATTATTTGTAAAATTTAAAAAAATCAACATTTAAAACTTGCAATGTATTTTTTAATTTAAATCAAAGATAAGGTTATAAAAAGAGCTACTTTAAGTTTCGTTTACATTATCCTTTAAAAGTTTCCTTTCTAAGTTAATTGATTTATGAGACTCTCTATCTCTCTCTATTTCTACTTCCAGATTCGTTTCTTGTTTTACATTTTAGGCTCAACAATTACATTTCGTTAGTGAAGGATGATAGTTCGAATTTTCCGTTTTTTCAAAGTTTCTGTTTTTAAAGTTTTATCCTGCTTCTAGTTTCATCAAACTTCAAAGTTACCATAACCAATAATATAAATTCAATCTCCTAAGCTTCTGAAACTGCATAAGTTTGTTTCCAGAAAATGTTGGCAACTCATTACAGTGAGGGAAAAAAGTATTTCAACACCCTGAAAATGTCGAATAACTTGTTAAATAATTACATTTTTGCAATGAAACGTTTACTGAAACAAATGAATGATAATCCAGACACTTTAGGGAAAATTTAAGCTTGAAACTATGAACAATAAATAAATTATAAAAAAAAATGGTAAAATGAGTCGGGAAAAAAGTAATTCAACACTGTACTTTCTCCCCATTGGAAAGGAGGGATGTACTTGGAAAGAACATTCTTAAGAAAAAGGCGTTTAAATAAATGTTTTCCAAACATCTGGCAATAAAATCAGAGAATGTTTTGACACAGAAAATGACCAGAAATATTCCACATAACATTGCATGGTATTAAAAAACCACGGCCATTTTTCAACCGAAAAAACTTACTCCATAGAGTTTAGCATGGAGGTGGCACTGTCATGAGTTTGGAGGGGGATGGAATAAAAAGGTGATATAAATTTTTATTATAAGGTGAAAATGAGATTCATTAATTATTGGAAGTGCATGTTACTGGTATTAACAAATATGAAAGATTACTTGTATTTCCGTACGCAAAAAGTCAAGTAGAGTACTAATGGCTGCATGCGTGATTACCTCAATTATTTCTAATACTTAACAATTAGCTTTAGCTTGTGTACAGTATCTAATGCAATTACTTCCTTTGATAAATATTTCGCTCAACTCCTTTTCTACACATATAATGGGTTGAGGCAATTAAATTGATATCAAGGACATTGCCGAAGTGATTTTAATACGCTACATAGCTACGTTTGCGGTTAATTTAAAGATAATATACCAGCGTGTTGTTAAGTGTTGAACTGTTTTTGTTTTTCTAGCTTTAAGCCTTGTGTACAGCATATGCTTATACATGCACTGTATATACTGTAAATATAGGCCACTCAGTTGATTAGATTAAATATGAAGCGAGCTCTACGACAGGTGTTTGGATAAACGCTTGCCAGCATCATGATACGTAAAATGATGTATTCGTACAATATATTTCTATATGTGCCAATAATTAATCCCGCTTTTAGCCACTTCTAAAGTCTATTGCCCTCCATGTGTTGTTGATGGTTTTAGCAATATGAATTCTGATGATACCAAACAGAATGTTTTAGTTTATGGCTTGTCAGTTCGTGTTTGTATTTTTCATACGTCCTCATTCGTCGTCAATTGTCTCGTCATTGGCACTGCGAACTAAACGTGTATACTAAACTAAATAAGTAGAAAATATTCAAACCTATTTGCAAGGTTTTCGTTTTGTTCCACCATTTTGGTTGATGTTTTCGATCGTTCTTCATGGAGATTGTGAGTTTCTGACAGTGTATGTTTCCCATATTGTCTGTTGCAAATATTGGAAGACAATATCGCACTTAACCCCATCTCCACCCATTACTTGACTCCAATGTCGACGTTTCTTTGTCAAGAAATAGGTGAATGTTGACATAATCTGCAGCGTTGTTGATAAGCTTTCAAGATGACACTGCTATTATGTCAGCACACTAAGTTTATGCACTTCGTGCATACACTCAAACACTTGCTTGGTTTGTTTATACAAATAAGCTTCATTGTTTGCTATATTTAGAATATATACACAAGATGGGATTCATCGAGTACATCGCATATGATGCTATCTTCTTCGAGATCAGAGTTCAAAAATTAACAGAACGACTGTTGATTTTTTAAGATTAAATTCAAATAAAATAAGGCGATTGGTTATACAGGTATATACTGAACGTTTTTAATATCCACAAAAGCAAATCATAAGGTACGTTTACAAAATGTAAAATTGTGTATTTAAAAAGCATTCTATGTGTCTAATAGTATTGCTACAGAGACCTAACGTTTTTTGAAGGCCAATCAAATGGTATATATTGATTGAAAAATGTTAGCCATATGTCGGCTTATACAGTATATGGGGTAATTATATTTGAGGTTTGTTTAGTAAAGTGATGTTTTTCTTTTCTTCCACGATGTGGTGTATGATCGAGCAACTTTTTAGTCCCTTGTTTCATTCGTTGGGGAAATGGCTGACGAGTTGAACACTGATGGGTTGGTTGAACAAACACAACTTGATCGACAATCATCTTGTACAACCGGCACGCAGGATGGATCGCACGTTAGAGGTGGTGCTGGTGGACACGGACGGGAAATGCCTATATGTAATGCGTTGCGTGTGGTTAATGATTTTTGATGACTTTTATAAACATTGAGTCGACATCTTAAGTCGACAACTAGAGGTGTCAAATCCACTTACAGCGGGCGCATATTTTTTTCCCGTTTTTGCATTGATCTCCGCGATAAATTGCGCATGTGCGAGGAGAGATGCATTTCAGTTTCTAGAACGTTTTAAAAATAAACTAGTCCATAAACAACGTTCAACTTTTATTAGGTGCTTTTCAAGTCGATGGTTTTACTGAGACCACTATCTAATTGCGCCCAACTCTGTATAAATGTTATCATCATAATGCGAAGACACTCATAACAAAATCGACATTTGAACAGTTTTCTTTTTTTCTACAGTTTTGTGAACTTCATTTTTTGTGCAAAAATGAAGCAGAAAACTTCAAATACATTTTATTTATATCTAAGGTGTTCACGATCGTTCTTGTTTGTAATATAAAATTCAGAAAACAGCTCGTAAATGATATAGAATTTATATTTCAACATAAAGCATAAATGTTTATTTTAGGACGTGATTTGTGATCTGAATTGCAGATATTAAGATATTCGCTATAATATCTTACCATACCACAATCAGTAGGCCCCTATACTCCCTATAGGCATATAAATAATTAGAAAGTTCACAGAATAGATTTAATGTGTTTGATATTTTATCGTACTTGAAAAGATATTTAAATTAAAAGACTGAGATGGGCCAAAAGTCTTAAGTTTGGACGGTGCTGTTACAAACCCTTATACTGTATATTATGCATTGCAAACTGCATCTGAAATGTATATAATGTCATTACCGCACATATATCCTCATCGTCATCATCATCATCATCGTGATCATCATGATCGTGATCATCGTGATCATCGTGGTCGTCATGATCATCTATAGGGTCTTCTGTTGATTCATTAGTCGCTGAATCGTCTGTGTTTTGCGCTATATATATATTATGTGTAATTAACGTGAAAAATGTGTGTAAGCTTTCATTTTTAGAAGAATATTGCCAATATAATATGTTGTAATTACCACTGATAACTGCAGCTGCAATCAAGAGCATCGATAATACTGCCCAACCGTGGATGAGTGTCGCAAACGGTTTCATAGTTGCTTGTTAATTATACTGTACAGCATAAGTCGAAACCGTAGTAAATGTAGCGATAAAACTAGTACGAAAGTTCTATGAGGCGATGAGCCTTTTATATAGTTCATTGATGCAATTAAATTGTAAATTGAACTCGCATAAACAAAAGGTGACGCCACGTTCATCAGTGTGTTGGTCCGTAAAATTGTGTGTTTATACATTATAAATCAGCCATGTGTTATGAGCTAATTTGTAAGTCTAATGCTAAATACTTCCTATGTTTACCATTAATATGGTGTTACAAAATGTAGGCTTAAAGCCTAAATTTTGATGGCAAGGTTTTTTAAAATAGAATATGCGCGCTTTGCTAATAGGTGTTTTTTATATCTACATGTACAATGTGAATGCGCAATGTACATCACTGGTTTTAAATTTTATCTTTCCTCAGGATGATTCCATGCAGTTACAAATCAGTGTTATGGGTTATCATACTCAAGTATGGGTCACTTATCATCGGTAGTGCCTCTTGATGCATCATGAATTATAATGCTTTCAGTTTCTGTTTAGTTTTATTTAATCAGGGTTTAAATTCGCTCTTTATCCTCCACTTTCGATTACTAAAGATAAACAAAACAGCGAAGCGTTTCGCATTTCCTGGTCAAATGACTAGCAGACCGTTACAGTTGAATAAATATGGAAGTATTCCAATTTAGGTTAGCAGCACGTACATATGCATGATTGACGGAAAAGCTTGGTTTTAGTGAGACCTAAATACTAACTCCAGTAATACTTTATGATTGAAATCTGGACAAAAATAGAAATCATCAATTGGAAAATATGATTTATTTGACGTGACTGAAGCGAATACAGTAATGTATTCAGGTCATGAATATGCCTCCACTCTTGCTTGTGATTCCATCATCCGAGTCCTTCAATTTGACTCCATTTGCATGCAGACTACTCTAAAATGCAATTCGGCTGTCAACAAAATGTTAACTTGAAAACTAGGTTATTTCTTAGGGCTTCGAGTACTTAACTAAATTATTCGAAATCGATTTCACTGAAATATTCAATTTGTATCCGGGTCACTGTGTCACTATTTTTTATCTTTTTTTACATGTGTTGATAGATTGGTACATTCATTTGACGGTAATTGTTAAAGGAAAAACTCACTCATGTTATCATGAGACTATCGATTATTTTAGGAAAGAAAGACCAGACCAACTTTGAACTTTTTTAAATCGGTGCATGCATCGTAAGTACAATTTTATGTTCTAATTAAAAACGATCATGTTTGCATTGAAAAATGTGTTACGAGTAGATAGTCGACGTTTATGCATTAGCAAAGATAGTATATGGAAAGTCGATGCGCCCACGATCAGTTAGAGCTATGACCTAAGAGACTTTTTACATGAAATGGTAAGTTTCCATGCTGATAGCATATTCATGTAATATGAAAAGATACAAAAATCTCGAACTAATTAATAATGATTGTCAAATGCAGCTACTTGGAGGCATCTTATAATCAGACTCTCAATAAGCAGCGATTTCAGAATTTTACTAATTAACCTATAGATCAGATGATATTTTTGCAAAATTATCTGGACCTAAAGCAAGATTTTTGAATGTTTCCTGAAGGTTAGGTAATTACCTTTATCAAACTCTGTTCGTAGTTTTCTTAAAGCTCAATAAGGAAGATTATTCAAGATATAAAACTTTTAATATATCCCTTTTTGATATTAAAAAAAATATTTTGCGGTACATATTTCCAGACGATTTGTTCGCCGGTCTAAATTTAATGGCATCTGTTTTAAGCCACTTTCTGAATGAACGAAACAATTTTAAATTTTATATCAAACGAAGTTTATAAATTGGTAGCGGCTCAACTCATGCTAAAATTAGAACTTAATTCTTAAAGTACAAGTAGAATTTGCGAAAAAAAAAATTGTCCATCTGAATGAGGGAATGTTGTAATAAATATGTTAAATGATAACAAAGTTCATGCAAAATATATAAATGAGGTATGCAAATAAACTTCAATAATTCACATGCACAGTATATATTCAGTATCTTGTTTCGGAGAGCTTTCTAAACGAGATTCTTTTAATAAAAGTATAAAAGCTATATTTAATTCTGGAAAACTGCGATTTTCGCAAATTCATTCAGACATTTTGCATAGAATATCACTTAAGTTGATCAACGCTCCCGTAAAAATAATATTATAAATAATTCTAAGTATCTCAGAATCAGAAAACAAGCAAAGTTAAATGCTACTCCATCCCAAGGATTAAGAGCTGAAACAATATCCAACAACTTCCGCTTGAAAACTAGAGCTCGTTTCGAAGAAATGTCTTCAATTTTCACAATATGGCATCGCTCGATACAAATTTAGGAAGTTCATTCATGCCTTACCTGCGTAATTGGCGAAGCATTCAAGTTGCAAACACCTCCAATTCCGATGATGAATGCTATAACAAGCCTGCATTTGATGCTATTTTTACACGTGATGGGCTGGAAAAGCTCGCCGATTTTCATCGCAGATTGAAGCAGTGCTAGGCAATATCTAATTTCTAGCACCGTACCAAGTCCAGCAATTGGGCACCAGCAGTTCTTAGACTCAAAATTGAGCGAATGGAAATGTCGGTGATGCTTCAGACGTGCTTCACGCGCCACGCGATGGAAATGATTGAGTTATTCTTCAGAGAACAGAATGGACGTGACAGGAAACAGTTGCGCCCGCTGTTTCGACGAAAAGTTTTGATTTTTCTTTTGGAAAATGTAACTCCTCTGCCAATGTCGCTCGATGGTACCTTTATAGTCGACCACTGTGTCCGTCACTCTTGAAAAAACAGATGATCTTCCTAGTTTTTTGTTCGAACAACTGTTATCGGAGCCACTCTCACCAACGAGCAGTCCTAACCTGCCAGTCCAGTATGTTCTCTGGGATGTGAGAGAACGATGGTGAAAATTTCAAATATATGCGCGTTCGAAGGTGCCTGCAGGGGTGGGTGAATGAGAAATAAATGGTGGGTAAATGAAGTGCGCCCACGATATCATTTCACTCGACATTTACCCCCTCTTTCCCATCCCCCACCAACTCTATTTTCCAGACTTGGCATGACTGACTATGCGCGTAAAAAGGCAGCAAACTATTGGACGAAAGTAGAGGACAACGAGGAGGATGTTAATTCGAGATCGTTAGGATCGGAACACGTGGGCTTCTGTACATCATCACCTCCCACTTCCCCCCCACCCCCCATTCGCATTTCCGATATTACGAAAAAAAAATTGATGCGGGAAATCGACTGTTTATTTTAGCACGACACACACGACTCCCTGGCGAAATGTTCTGCTATTATTCCTTCAATGGATCAACTTATGCGTCATATCTCTCCTTAATAACATGGCAGGAGTCGCACGCACGAACTCTCATTGAATAGCCTTGTTAGATAGGAGAGAAAATCCTAATTGAATTTATTCAGAACCTTTTAAAGGAGAGCCGTTTTTGTTTTTGGTGCGCTGCAGTTTTTGTTTAAGTTTGCCCCACTTTCCTAAAAGAACGGTATCACGGAATACCGTGAAATGTCTTCAGCCCTCAATGTCTTTCTGCAGATCTCCATCTTCGTAAAATTGATGAGCTTTTGCTTCGTGATCAATTTTCTATACAGGTTTTTTTATGAAAACTATCGGAAATTGTTTGATCGAAACGATCGCCTACTCACTCGGTTGGATTTTTACATGCGTATATTAATGGAGATGGTTTGTATACTCACTGATGAAATCAAAATCTGCGCAGCTTTGTTAATTTTTTGAAAATATGCACGGGGGAATTAAAATTCGACAGACAAGTTGAGCTCATGATTTTGTTGATACCAGTATGAAGGCTTAGGAGGAAGGATTACGATGAAGTTCACCATTAATTTGCAACGGGTTGTTGTGTTCAATATGGCGGGGAATTTTCCGAAATGTATCTGAAGAGCGATAGCAAGAAAGAACCACAAACGTAGCATTTTTTTTCATTTTTTATTTTGGGTACAGTAATTTATAGCGGTCCAGACTAAACAAAACATTGAAATGAAAATAACTCCATCGAGTTTTTTTTTTGGTATTTCTGGCAGTGATCAAAATGTCAATGTATTTTTTTGAAACTCGATGATTTATATATTATACAGTATACAATGTGCATGTATATACTGCATGTATACATCAAATGGCTGACATTAAATGGCTGATCAAATTAGCCACATTATAATATACAACTACTGTGTAGGATATATATCATGCTTTATCAACTATATATCAGATTTAGACGAAAACAAAGGTGCGGGTCATTTATCGGGAATGCTGGAATTTAAGTGAATGTACATTACGTGCTTGAAATGTTCGGAACATATTCAGACACGCGCTGCTTTGAGTTAAATAAAAGATCGATCGTAATCCCATTTAATCCCGTGAAGTTGTAGACGTCATGTACAGAGCAGACTTATGTTGACGTACGAAATGGACAAGCAGCTTTGAGTTGTGTGGTTTACATTCCGCTAAAGCATATGCGTTCAAGTGGAGTTTAAAGTCAACGTTTATAAAAAGTATTTGCTCTTGGTTTTCCATGACTATATACTGTAGATATCTCCTTCATTAGAGATTACCAATCAAGCGAATCATTTGCATAAGCAAATACCTTGTCAAACATATGAAATTTAATTTGCATGCATGATGGTAAAGAAAACGAGCCTCTAAAAAAGCATCGAGTAACATTTAATAACGATAAAATATATTATGAAATCAAAGAAATTTATGAAAAATGAAGGAGATGCGCTTGTTAAAAAGCGTATAATCTTGTACAGTAGATCTGCTTGTACAAGGTTTATATACGTAGAACTTAATAAAATGGAAATGGGATAACCCCTATTTTTATCAGTGCTTTGCATTTGTCTGAATCCTTAAACCTTGCCATGCAATGCTGTGTGCAAAATTCTACGTGATTTAATGTTGCGCATATCTGTAATTTAATAGAAAGGTGAAACGTGCTTTTTGTTGAAATATTTTTTAAAGATATCGATCCTTAAATCGTAAAAAAAAAGTTGGACCTAATTTCATTATGGCGTGGAACAACCATAGTTAGAACGAATTTATGCTTGCGTGTTGCCTGATTCTATGTATATACACATCCGCATTATTACATATGCATGTACACTGTTCAGTAAACTTTCCATGGTGGAGTTCACCAGCAATAAATAGCAGACGTATTATGTAGCACGCGCCGAAACATGACACAGAAATTGTGGAAAACCACTTACTTTCCGATTTTTTTAATAAAATGCACACAAGCTTCGCAAATATATTTCATAGTCATCGATGAAAATAGCTCTCCTGGCTGCCCTGCATAAACAGCATACAGCAGGTTTGTCTTTCCAGGAAGTTCAATCGAGCATATTATTGCTTCAACAAATTGAAATGTGTAGTTTTATTTGTGGTATCTCATTCTTGGGAATTTTATTTTCCCTAGATAAAAAAGTCAACGTGAACTATACTAGGAATTATTGGCATGAGACATGCCAAGCTACACTCTGTACACTGTACTTGTATTTGTGCCTCGGTATGTATTGGAAATTAAAATGAAAGTTTTAGAATGCATACAAATTTGCCCTTTTAATGCTAATATAGTTTTTAAATCATCAACCGATTGCAGCTCCGATCGTTTATGAAAGCTTTATACAAGTATGTAGACCTCGTTTCGTTTATTCGGTTATTAAAATTGGTCTCAGTAAGCAATTTCCGTTGTTATCTCTAATTAAACTGTTTTATACAAATAAATGTATTTGATATCGTGGACCAGCCTTTAGGCCACCGCGTTGACTGCATTGCTAATGATATACACGTACAGAACGAAGCTATAGCTAACAGATTTATAGACATCATTTGTGGAGAAAAACGCCTCCAGAAAATTGTGTAAAAAACACTTTCGACTACAAAAAAACCATTGACGTAAACAGAATAAAGACCATTTTTGTGAAAAGAAGGCCTAAATGGATTACGCATCGCATAGAATGCCTTGACGATGACCTGTTGCATTGGCAGCTATTGATTATTTGGCTATATACAAGTCCAGCATCGAACGAAACCGAATGGCCCCCCAAAAACGTTTCCGAAAACTGAATTCAATTCGAATTTTTATTTTACTCTTTGGAATAATTTATAAATTTCTTCCGGTTATTTTCTCTTTTGTCCAGCAATTCCCTGAGCATACAATGTCGATCGAGTTGGAAATATATCTCCGCAGACTGTCGCCAAACAGTAAATGGGCAGCAGGAAGTGCAATATTCGTAAACCATCTCGAGAGGCTCATTTGCCTGTCATTGAACCTCTCGCATCAAAGGCAATGGCTTTAGTGCAAAGACTTCTGTAGGTCACATGGAATAATTGATTGGATATTAAAGCAGGCTCCTTTTGTCTCATTTCTTGGAAACAGTAAAGTGATTTTGCATTAGAATTCCAATTCAACTCTGAACCAACTCTGGCACTTTCATGCAAATATTGAATGACAGGCTTGATTTATAAGTTATTATATTATTACGCACTAGTGCTTTCATCAAACTAAATGTACGTAAGTTTGATAGAAATTCATTAATGTTGAAGTGTTGCCTCTTTATGAAATACTCGAAAGGCACCGATATAATTCTAGCGCCTCATATGTTTTTTTTATAATATTATCTGATACGCATATTGTGGGGGACATAAAGAATTAATTAAAGCTACTGTTATCTCTTATAGTAACTCTATATATCAAACTCAAAATGCTCATTTAGAAATAGGATACGAAGTTCGGTAATGATTTGAGATACGTGAACATCTGTATAAATGAACTCTTGATTGGTTTTATATTTCACTTTTTACTCGAAGTCTGGGGATGAGCATTAGATAAGCAACCATAATTGTTTGAAGTACTAACTTCAGGAAACTGAAGCTTGTCTCTTTCTAAATTAATTTAAGCCGTCCACACGCAATTACCGGAAATGTGAGTCGTGTTCAAAACTCATACGTGTTATCGATTAGGAAATTATAACATGGATCCTGAAAAGAAATATATCTTAATTTTTATTACACACAACTAATCAACTTGTTTGGAACTAAAAAATTAAAGATTCAAAAATATATATTTAAAAAATGGCATGAAATAGAATTAACACAAAAATGACACGAATCGCATGTGGAATTTTCAATGCTTATTTGAACTGTGCTCGATTTCTCCCAGCTGTTATACATGATGAATATTTCCTTTTCATACAAAGATAAGAAATAGTCAAGATTAGTATTGCTCCTGCATTTCAATTTCAAAACATTTACCGGAGATGTATACACAGCATAGCATTTAGAATATCCTCGGATGTGGTTTCGTTTTTTAGAGTAGATTTTATTGAAGAATAAGCGCAGTAAGTGAATTGCTGTACATAAATTTGAAAAGAGGCGTACACAAATGACTAGGACGAAATTGGAGTGCCGAATAATCTTGGAGTGCATCGTTGCTCAGAAAATTTGCTTTCCGATGAGCTTCAGACTCGTAGTCTGTGTGCACAAATATAATTGAGTTTTACTTCGTCTTGTTAAACATGTTGACGTTGAACTTGTGGACTTTTTTGAGTTAGAGAGAGCTTAGTCTAGGGTAAGTTTTATTTCCAGTTAAATAAGTCGAACAACTGAAGCCAAACTCTTCAATTACTTTTTTTTATTAAAGTTTTAGATTCCATTAGCCGGAATTTCTGGAGTAAAAATAAACCTGGCCTTCTCGCTCCAATTTACAAGGAGGCGTGAGCCATAGTAAAATGAAGAACTTTCGAGACAGTTTCTTTCCACCAGATTAAACTTAATAAGTTGGGTTGTTTTAGTGACAATGATGTAGGCATCTGTGTCTTTCGCTTTTTAATTAAAGAAGATTTTCGAATGTTAATTGGATGTACAGTAATGTACCGGGCGAAGGTAAGAACACACAGAATGCTTAGGTCAGGCGCTTACAACTCGGCGTACACTAGCACCACCGAGCGGAATAAGAACGTGGCATGTGTTTTAAATGAGGGCGCACGCAAAGAAAGCTTAGCCGAGTCAAACTGAGCTTACAAGAAAGCTCATTTTAAAGACACAGATCACTATTAGTAAAAAGTGTTGCCATGCAGATATGTACCGTAAAAACGTGTCCTCGGCTCATGATATATGCTAATGCGCATGTGCAAGCTAATTACACGGAATGTTTCACCTAGCACAACGCATGCATTGACGCCACCAAGCACACTGACCATCACGCTAATATCAGAGTTCATTGTGTGCCTTAAATCTGGAAAAAAACAAGCTGAAAACAAGCACGAAAGAAGCTGAAAGAATTATGCACATCGAAAGTAAGCATTCTGTGTGTTGTTACCCAAAGAAAGTAGGCAAACACTGTCAGCTTAGATGTGTTGCGAAATGCCTACTTATAGGGGCTTTGCATATATTTTTTTCAAATCGCATTTGAGTTATTACATGCATAATTTACGATTATCATAAGAATACTTAATAATATCCATACTTAAAATGTGTAAGTGTCTAACAATCTTATTTTACACTCTGTCATACTATATGTATTTATTCTTTAATAAATAGCTATAATTAGATAATATATAAACAATTTCGGAATTAAACTTACAGACATTTTAATTTTGTCGTTTGCATAACAGGGGAGGGGGAAAGTCAGGCTGATTTCTAAAACTTTTGACAAGTCATAAAACAATATAATAGACATGTTTCGTGACTGTTTCTAGCAGCAGGAGTAATGGCTTACTTCTGCTAATTGGTTTAAGCGTTTGGTCAGGTCTAGAGGGATGTTTGGATCCGTTATTTACTGGCATACGCCGTAAAATACCGCAACCATAAAAATGTTTGTTTATTTACAAAACACTTTGTAAATAAACTAATATTTTTATGGTTGCGGTATTTTACGGTGCTAGTACGGAAAATGAACTACGGTGTTAGTTCAATTCAAACCACATGATGATAGAAGATGGACATTAAGGTCAGGAAGTTAGTAGCTCTCCAAAGTAGTAAATTACTTTTTTGCATCTTCGCACGGTGGATGTTACAATCAGTTTACAAAGAATAAAACATTGCAATTAGTGATTTTTTTGTGTGCAAAATCTTTATGAAGCACATTATATGCAGTTTAATCAAGTGATACGCAATTAACTTCATATAATTGAACCTGGATATAAACATGCTGTATTTTTGTCTAGCAACTACAATTATTATGTAAATATTTTTAGCTTTCCGTCAAATGCCAAAAACAAAAATACAAAAAAAAGCAGTTTTGATTCTCGTATTTGTCTTTTATTTAATCAGTGTATAACCTAAAATCCAAATTTGTTTTCTAGTCCTAGAGCCATTTACAAATATAACTTAAATTTCATTTAGTTGCATTTAAACGCGTTATATACATGTACGTTTGTTTCATAATACAGTAGAACCTGTCTAAAATAAACTTGTGTAAAATAAAATCCTATCTAAAATCAAAAATTATGCCGGTCCCGCCATAGGGACCCATGTATAAAATCAAAAAACCTCCATAAAGTGAAATTGCAAAAAATTTTACTGGTCTAACATTGGTCCCAACGATTTTTTAAAATAAAAACAACAAACAAACTGAAAAAATATCAAGCATTAA
>JAQGBX010001693.1:0-23545 GCA_034698745.1 Megaphyllum sjaelandicum | reverse complement strand
TTGTTGTGGCAGGACACAATGGAATTCATAAGTGGTCTCAACCATCTGGTCGTAAGCTCCGTCAATATTATTTATGACGAAGCAAACATCCATGGACAGAATGTATATATGCATGCACTATATTTCTACAAGGCTAAATTTAGAAGGAATTCGATGAGAGTGCGTCGAATTCCTTACCAAACGTATATATATGCGCTCGTTTACGGTTGCCTATTCAAATTTGCAGTAAATAACTCAATTTTAATTAAATTGCCATATCGGCCTATATAGACAGTTGTATCGCACAACCGGACACGTATCGATTTGCATGCTTGAAATTAAGCGAAATATCGCGCGATGTAATATGGTATACATATACATTAACTGCATTAAAAGAGTTTAGGAACAGTAAATCATGGATTGTACAAGTGCTTATTAGAAATTAAAATACCATCCTAGAAATCTTATAAGGCACTTCTCTATTCATCCACATGCTACATTTTTTTTACAGAGAATCATTAATGAGCATTAAGTGCTTCAAAATCTGCGTTTTAAATTTCCCTATCATTCATGCTCCATACTTATCATAAATTTAAAATCTTCTATACTTTTGTTAGAATACGTATAGTTCCGAACAATTTCTTAGGTTATAGGAGCACATTGAACTTGTTTCAAGTCGCTTGAAACTGGTGTCGCTTATTGGTATTGCAGACGCTTATACCACTAAGCGACACTGCAACATGGTTTGCCTAATTTTCCAATGTCGTATAGTGGTAAGTGTCTGCAATACCACTAAGCGACACCAGTTCCAAGCGACCTGAAACAAGTTCAATGTGCTCCTACCCTTAGGCCTTTAAAGCCAAAGCAATACATGTATTATAGTTGAAATGAATCTCGAAGCTTGCTCTCACTTTACTTCGCCAATCCCGAATCCTCTTAAAAAGCGTCCTAAAAACAGAGGTGTAAGCAATACATCCTTCCCCCCCCTATATTCCTATAACGATTCAAACCCTATAAAAGGATCGGGCCACTGCACCCAGCTGTTGATTTATAGCTACCTGAACTATCCTTTATTGACGCTGGGGGCCCAACAGAAATGACCGTTAAATGAATGATGGGCGACCAACGGAATTTTAGTTTAAAAAATGATGGTTTCGTTGATGCATAGTAACATCATTCTGAAATTATTTTTTGAAAGTTTTGCAGTGCACTTGTGATGCAAATTTAATACACGAATACATGCATGCCAAAATGCATGCAACTGTACAAACAAAAACTTCAATAAATAACTAACATACGATATATACTGTACATGTGCAGTATATGCAATTGAACATCTGTGTTGAACTAATGACCCTACCATGGACGTGTATATCATGAGTCTGAATTCTCAACTAAACCTATAATTTCTCTTCATTGTAAGGTTGGAATATGTCAAAATGAGTTCTAAATTATTAAACATATATCTTTCGTTTCGAATTTCTGAAGTTTGTTTTGCAGATTCTTTATATACCACACAGAGTTTACGAAATTGTTAATACAAAAATCAACATTCCGTATAACTGGATATTTTATCGGTGTGCTATTTTGACACTGAAGTTTACAGTTTTCAAATTATACATTTTAGAAACATTCGAAGATCCAACATCGGAAAAGCGAAATTATTCCACCTGTGATATACATGTATGCATGTTCAACAAACTCCTTAATTCATAGCTTTCATTCTTCCAATCTTTCAGTTTTATGACTAGAAAATTTCATAGAATTTCATAAAATGTTTCAGAAATTTTTTGACTATAGAAAATTTCAAAAATAATAAAAGTCAAAATATAAGCATTCTTCACAAAAACACAAATGTTGAAATGTGCAGTAAATATACTTTTCTTTTTAACTGCAATTCATCAACAGCTTTCACTTGGCAAAAAAAAAAGACTCCACCATGGCTTGTCTTATTTCCAGTTTTATCTTGATTTTTTATCATTCATATTAAAAAAAAACCATAAATTTATAGATAAAATACAACGTGTATCACCGTGGGAGAAATCGAGTGGAACAACTTTAGAAAATGTTGCAACTCGTCACAATGGCCGACCGGGTGACCCACTCGAGCATCTGTCCAACAAAATCCGGGTTCGGAACCCATTAAAAATCCGTTGAAAAGTAGCGCGCAGTATCACAATGAGGGGGGAAAGTCACGTGACGAGGGTAACGTTATATAGAGGGGGGTAAAAAAGTGATCTTTTAAAGGGGTAAAAGTTCATTGTGCGAGCCCAGACTTTCCGAGCCAGCACAGTATAGTGGACATCACAATGCGTCCGCATCGGACCCTATGGAACGGGTATCAAAACGTTCGAATTTCGCGTGCCCATTAACGGAGGGTCCCGTACGTAACTGCGGCCCATTGTCGCAGTTTGTTTGGTTTGGCGCTGGGTTCCCATGGCAGACGCCGAGGAAACAATGGACAGGGGCGCTTTTTGCCCCGCTTCCTCTTCCCCCGGGGCCAGCTGTATGGAAATGAGGCGCGTGCCGCGTGGCGCGTGCGCGCGGGGGGAGAGGGATGCAGACGCTCAAGTTGAAAAATATCCAATTACTATACCCAAATGACCAATCAATTTGAAATCAGCGACCCTCCCTAAGTAAAAGCAATAATCATAATTGATCCGTGCATGCCTGAATCTGGGTCACTTTTTATTCGCCATAATTTAATGCGTATCAGTTTGAGATAATTCTTACGTGGGGGGGGGGGGAGGAAGGGGGGGGGGGGCATAGCGTGGGGTACCTATCCCCACGCGAAATAATACGAAGTTCACTGCGAGAATTTTTGCTTACTGCAACGGACTTGCAATACTGCAGCATATGCAGATACGTGCACGGTAAAGCTTATTCCAGTAGCTTGCCAACCGGTTTCGAACCAGTGTCGCGTATAGTGGTATTGCAGACTCTTACCACTAAGCGACACTGATTTTCAAGCGACTGGAACAAGCTTCTCCGTGCACGTACCCTATAGCATTCAAATCCATCGGCATCATCGTCTGGTAAATCTGCCATCCATGAATATTTGGAATACTGCATGTTATGAGCCACCACAACTCTTCTCGGTCATATGTATGAGTACACCCTCTGTTTAATAATGAAATGAAATTGTTGTTCAACTCTATTGATTTTTACGAGGTTACGGCTATTTCTACGAAAAACCAAGATGTGCATTTTCCTCGTGTAATTTAAGGGCAATCAGTACTTCCTATATAACCTACAATGCTAAACGTTATAAATATAATATTAGGGAAAAAAATTAATATTTTTCTAATGCTAAATATTAGTTCACTATCCTTGATATTTTTTCCATATCGTTGTTACGTTTGTTTTACTCTAAATTTTCCTGTTTATTTATTAAAATTGGTTGAAATAAATATGCTTGCATAAAACAAGTAAAACAATTAACGAGCCATGCAAAAATATGAAAGATGAAGGGATCATATTTTGTACAAATATCTTAAGTTTTGGAAACCTTTCCATAACTTATTCAAACTTTTTGAAAGTTAAACTTTGAAGGAAGTTTCCCGTCATGGTGCTTCTACAATGTATATAAATTCAGAACAGTTACGAGCGTGCACTGTTCAAAATGTCTTTTTTTTAAACAATGTTAAATAACCATGCAGATGATAACTTTGCGGAAATGCAACTAATTTGTCTCTATATATAGACTAAATTCGCTGCGCTGACAGTAAAAGCGAATGAGAAATTCGGGAGAAAAATAGTTTCACACTAAATATTTAAGGAATTATTTCATTCTAAATTTTTTAAGGAGATTTACATCATTCTCTTAAAGGGCCATTCAAAAAAGTCGTCCGCGAAATTTGACCAAAAATGGACACTTTTGATCCCCCACCCCCTGTCCGTATTGTGTCCGGTCAATCAGGACTACGTATACTCTCCCCCCCCTCCCATTCGGACGTTCTAAACTTTAAAAAAATTTGTATTCGAAAATTTTGAAAGATTTGCAAATTTGTACTCGGAAAACGTAAATTTTTTACTCTGAAAATGTTGAGAATTTTCCCAATTGGTCCTCAGAATCTGTTGGAAATTTGGCAAATTTGTCCTCGGAAACTGTTGAAAATTTTACAAATCTGTACGGTACTCGAACACAATTGAGAATGTGAAGATTTGAACTTGGGAAAACGTGGAAAATGTTACAAATTTGTCTCGTGAAAACAATGCAAAATGCTGTAAAGATGTCCTCGGTAAAAGTTCACAATTTTGCAAGTTTATGCTCGAAAAAAAATGAAAATTTTGCAAACTTGTACTTTGGAAATTTAAAAGTTATAGCGAATACCCTGAGCTTATAAGTTCTCTGACTTTTCCAGGACTGGTAATACGCTGTTTACTGACTTTTGCAATTTATAACCCACCTATATGCGATATTGCGCTCAATTTCCCATTTACTCCAGGAACTGATTTTATTTGTCATTTTTTTTCACAAGTGGACGTCCGAGTGGTTCTTCAGATGATGCAAAATCGGGACAAGTTTGAAAATTCTCAAATATATATCGCAGTCCATCAAAGCATGGACTCTCCATTAGCCATCATAAACACGTATCAGAATTTTCCGATTAATTATGTTCGGCAATCGTTTTGTAAGCGTTGTTGACGTATATCGATGCCTATTGCAACTTTTATCGCCATTTGATACGCTCCCGTCGGAGGGCACCAGCCTTTACCAAAGACCCCTTTCACTGGTAGGGTTTCGCCCGAACCCCATGGCTCCCTTCCATCCTATCAACCGCAACCCCCCCCCCCCCTCCCTCAGAGCCAGGCGATGATTTCCCTTAGTTTCATCTTAAAAGCTGCACGCATGTGCTTTAGCTGGGATTTTATTCAATGAGTGTGCACGCACGACTTTGGCTTCGCATACTGTACAAGCCATCGTCTGGGTGCCATGACAACCGTCCGGACAGAAGGCGCGGGGTGCAGGGGATAAATGGACGAAAAAAAGCACCCTCGTCAATAAACTGCCGGTATATACGTGCATGCGTACGGATGACTTGACCTTACCTAGATGACAATGAGATTAATGCGCATTATGTGCGCGTACAACAGGCTGCAGGTCGGCTTTATGCAACTTCCCGTTCGGACGCCATGCAGTAAAGTTGCATTCCGTTTAATCGGAGAAAAACGGCTCGTTAAATCTCCGTTTCCTGCATCGTCACTTAGCTTTAACGGATCGTTAGGCTCTTCGGCTTCGATATCATGCAGAGAAAAAAAATACCCTAATCCCTCTATAGTCCGCCCTCATGTACAGTCCGCACTTTTTATGCACTGTGCTAATTAAACATTTGTCAGTTATACCCCTTTGTTGTTTGTGTGGTTTATTAATTATACCGCATGTACTGTATAGTATATTGAATAAAATGTTCCGTTTTATAAAATACGGTATATTTGTAATGAGTTTTGTACCAATTCACCGTATAACGGTACCGGTATTTTGAGTCTGAACATATATGGTCCGCCCTCGTGCACAGTCCGCGGGGATCCGATATTTTCAAAAGTGGACAAAATTAAAATTATACCACGTGATTTCAGTTGCAAATGGCCGAAAAGTATAGATGGCTTTACAAATATAGCCTACCGTACAGATAGGCTTCGTTCAAAACGAGGTTGTTTCCAGTATAGCTTGAAACAAGAAACAACCTCGTTATGAACGCAGCCATGGCATATGCTTTATTTTTCACAAAAATGTCCATATACTGTATGTTGTGACCCCCGATGTTGTATTTTATTTATAGAATATCAATGTTTTAAGGAAAGTTATCTTTAGTCGTGCACGCAATAATTACTCGCTTTATTTTTGAAATAAAGGATAATTATAAAATGGGTTTTTCCCCTCCCCGTATTTAATAGAACGATAAACAATTTTAAATCTTGAAGTCATTCTCCTGAAAACGTACATATTTACCCTCACAAAAATGTTTCAGTATTGATGGTTACGCTGTATATCACAACGGTCAATTAAATTTCCAAAATAATCGCCGAAAAATACGAGCGTATACTTGCAGAAAATCTGTCCCAGCTGCATGTTCGTATTACTTTCATTTTATATTATTTCATTTGAAATAAAAAATAGTTATGGAAATAATTCAACAAATAACTTGAAATGAGTTATGTTTTAAGCTGGTCATATATACTTGTGCACGAGGCAAATTACATGCATATCCCTGAAACTTCTTTCCAGGTATATTATTGCTTGTGTGTTGGTAAAAATTTCCTTCGAAAACAAATTTCCAGAATACAAAGTGATCCTCTGAGCAACTTATTTACGGAAATAGACTGACGTCATGGGTTTTACAGTTACGCACGAAAGTTTCGTTCTGTTCTATAGTCAAACAGGAAAGGCATACTTCATAGGATGGAATGAAAGCAATGCTTTCAAATTCGTTTACCGCTATTTCCCTTTGAAGCAATGCTGCCAAATCGCTGCGTGTGTGCAGGAACAGGCAATCGTTTCAGGTGAAATTTATAACTTCTTGTAATTTCTTTCCATTTATTTCCAGATATACTGTAATTTGCCTCGTGTACTGCAACTTTATTGGAAATAAAAATTGCAATGCAATTGATAAATAAAATTTCCTTCCCAAAATGGGAAGTTTAAAAGTCTATTATTTGGAAAATTTAAGATTTTATGGCATCCCTAACGGCAGGTATACGTGCAAACACGCAACAAGTAGATACAGTACATGTACAGCATTAGTTCAATTTTTTGCAAACTTACAAACAGATAAGAGAAGGCCACTTAAAAAACGATACCGGGAATTTTGCTTAACGTCATTAAACAGATATGAAAATTCCGCACTCAACTCGATGCCATTTAACGTGTACTCGGCACCTGGAACGTATGTTCCAAATTTCCCTCAGGCCTAATTCTAGAGTATAGACGCACGGAAGTCATGGCCTATCGCAGCGCCGTTAAAATAAAGCAATTAACAACGCATCTACTTCAGAGCAATGAAAACGAACGGCTCTTCCAAATTGATAAATTAAACCATTAGGAAATTACGCAACGCGTGTCAATGTGCGTTGAGAAGCATTATCTTATCTGGATTTCAGCTGTTAAATCCATCCATGGAGGCTCTAGAAGCGCTTTTCGCTTCCATCTGTCCGATTTGGGCAAGATGGCGACAGCTGGCCAGCGCTTGGCACGCGCCTTCCTGCACGGGCCACCCTCGAGCACCCTCGTTGCGCAACGTCCACGATGGCAGCGATGTCAAACATTATCGGAGCGGCTTATCACCTGCCAGAAAATTAAATAAATTGCGAGGGAAAACTACAGAGTTTTCCACACGGGCCAAAGTGCGTTCCAATCAATACGTCAAATATGGGTCCTGCAAACATCGCGGCATGCATGCACCCACCCACGTGCCCACTTTCGCTCAACTGCCAATAGTCGGCATTTTATCGTGCCATCGCAAAATCAACAATCGCAATTTTAATATCAAGCTGTTTGTACTCCGTCCATCCGTTTTGACGTATCATGTATAGCGTTTAGAGGCTGAGAGAATACTCTGCACGTTGGACGAAAAGGGTTTGAATTTGAACATTTTGCGACGGCTACCTGAGCATTATCCCAAAATTAACCCTCGTTTTTAGATGCTGAAATTACAGATGTATTGTAAATATAGCCAATGCCCAAATGTGCATTAAATGTGCGTATGTGCAGATGAGAGCTGGATGAACGATAATGACAACTAGTCATGCATGTCATGGCATGTCTTGGACATAATATACGAGCTGTGAACATTATGTTTCCGCAATCATTTAAAAAAAACGGTTGTATGGATTTTAATAACATTTTAATTTGGTAGAGAAATACTGTATACATGTAAACATCATCTATATTATTGATAACGAAAATTCCATTTTGGGAGATGCATTTTTCAAATGTCGTTCTGGCAGCGAGTGCATGCCTCGCTCCAAAAAAAAAATAAAAATAAAAAAAAAACGTTTAAGCCAAAGTTTCCAAATCAGCATTTCTGACAGACACCAACCGTCCACTTCTCTGAACATCTTTCACACTTGTCTGTCCATTTCTGACCCTTTCAATCCTACTGTGCTTTCAATCCCCTCATAGACCGAACATTAGGACATACTGTACTTGGCTATTTGTATCTTAAACATATTTCACACATTTATGCTCCTGAAAGACTTTCAAAAGTTAAGCAACGAACAACAGACCGCTGCTTCTACCATCTTTAGTTCATCTTTAGAATGATAATTAATGGCGAATTTCACTTGTCCAAGAAGAGTACCCGAGTGTACACTTGGGTACTCCGAGTGTACTCCAGGGTACTCCAGGGTACTCCGGGAGTACCCAAGTGTACACTGGGGTGCTACGAGTGTACTATTTTTGGACAAGTAAAATTCATTCGCCATAAGAGCCATGCACGATTCTCAGATCCATGTACCCCACAACACGCCCACGATGCAAATAAAGCCCCTTTAGCCACGCCCACGAGCTGCGGGACGTCACGTGCAAGTTAAACATATGGAAAAAGAATTTTAATATTGCCTATAACCGGATATCTCATCGTAGATTTGGGATATTTAGGTATTTTTCCAGCACAAACAATGAAGATTTGCAAGTATTATAATTTCAAATGTATTGACGTTTCGCAAATTGTAGTTCAGTATACAACTTATTCAATGCATCTTGAACATGGCAAATTTCGTCTGCACATTATTCTTTTTACTGTATATATTTTAGCATCCAGGATAACCAACCGGGTTAGGGCTCTTCGAACCCCAACCGTTATAACACGCCTATTTACACATGTATAGCAGCCACATTTACACGTGTTGCTAACCTTACCTCCGAATCGTGTGGAATGCCATAATATGCTTAATGTGATTGTGGTTTTAGAACTAATTTAATGATATCAAATGAAGTTGCTTGAATGTATCTTACTACACATCATGCCTTTCCGTCAATTCCCCGCTTCATGCGTGCGGCCAATGACGTCACGGTCAATGGCCGCCGTTTTTGTCCTGTAACCCAAAAAAGCCATAAAAGCGAGTTAGCCCTCATCACCCACACGTGTTCTCGGTGCACATGTTACTATAGCTCCTGTAAAAGAACACGATAAAATGGCTTTTGTCTGATCGCCATACGTCCCAGGTCATTGACTATCAACCACTTTTGTGACACCTGCCTCTCTACACAAACACGCGTATAAGCCTCATAGGCATCACCCCTTGCATAACGAGGGCAGAAACCGGCAAAGTGTGAAATTCGAGCAAAACACAATTCATGAGATCATATTTTCTCTCGAATCTAGATGACAGGAACTTTTTCATAAATAGTATCCTGTCGGTAAATTCCTAATTATACCATCTGTAAACTGTATGAGCGCGAAGTTTGAATTTTTTAAAAAGGATATTTATAATGTAATTCATGTACATGTAAATAAATATTTTACATCAACTCGCCATTTTTCCTAATGTTAGACAGGCTACTAGAACATTTTAAAAATAACGCAAATTATTGTCGTCAAACCATGCAGTAAAGTCAAGTTTTTTGTCTACATGCGCGGTACATTACCTAGGTATTCACACAATAAAGCAGCACCTGGATTATAATTTGATAAATAGTTAATATACATATGATTGTATACCATATGTCTGGATTTCAAACTTTGACGGTAAAGCAAATTCATGAGGTGATTCACAAGGCTGCATGCAACTATACACTGTACATTATAAACGTATTCCATTATGACCTCACGAGTGTGACGTCGCATTCCTGGGTTTCTATGACAACCGTGGTAAACAATCGCTTCCAACCCCATATTAACTATGAACGGGATGTGAAGGACTAACCACACTCTCACATTTGGACACATTTGCACTGGCCAGGCAAACGTTAGCTGCCCAGCACTACATGCACTTCAGCAACAATTGCCAATTCATCCATCAGTCTGACCCCCCAAATGTGTATTCCAGAATTACCCCAGATTTATTTGAAATACTTTATGGTTTTCTCGTTGTCGTTAGTTTTATAGCTTATATTTATTTTTTCAAAGTATCCTGAAAGTCTTTATAATTCTATCCCCCAATAATTTCCCATGTATTAGGCAATGTTTTATAACTTTTCCTATTGCTTTAAAAGTTGGTATTTGCTTCGTAAACTTTACAAACGTCTGCAATTTACCGATGGTTTTTCATTTCAGAATATGGTTTGCTTAATTTTATCACCCACGACCCGCTATATTTAAATATCTAAATATACTTTGCCTTGATCGTTGTAGTTTTTAAGGGTTTTTTTACACATTATACATGAATTTCCTCCAATTAGGTTCATCTTGAATGCGTAGCCAAGCTGTTTTGCCTTCCGAGGGTATTTAATTTATGTTCCCAAGGAAATCTGGTGTTTCATTATTCCCAAAATGAATAGAAACATGTCACACGATATAGGCGCGTGGGAAAACAAGAACCATATAGCTAGGATACTAAAAGATAACACCACCTAAAACGTTTTGAAAGGCCACCTGACGTTCAAACTTTGTATCTGATGTCAGTTATCACCAAAGATACCAGAATCAAACCCATGGGTGCGTTCACGTTGAACTTGTTTCCAGTCGCTTGCAAACAAGTTCAACGAGAACATATATCCTTTCGTATAGTTAACGTTTTCCTTTTTCAATGGTTACGGTAAACTTCAAGTCGTCAGGTTCTTGTGGGTTAATTGTTTGCCAAGAACCAATAATTGCCAATGAACCTGGACGGATCATGGCAATAGTAAACGTTGTCAAGTAGTCTGAAAATGTCCTACATGTATAATCGGCATGCTTTTCGTCGAAACTGTGATCAGTTTGTCAAGTTGCTTCGCTACACAATTCGAGCAGCCAGATAACGATAACCGTCAAATTGGAAATGGGCTTCGCGGAGCCCCTGGTGGGTCCCGGGGCGCAAAATTATCCTGGCAAGATCGAGTTACGTCGAGTCAATGCCCCTATGCATCGTTGCATTATCCTGCAGATGAAGGTTGGGTTGACAAAAAAAAGGGGTTTTAAAACGAGAAAGCTCGCGCATGCACAGGCCGGAAACGGATGTGGCGCCCACAAAAATCTATAAACGCACGCGAGAGGATTCGAGAAGTCCGAAAAATGCTCTCCAAATAATGATATAGGGGACTAATGACAAAGATGCTAATAACTGAATATCAAATTGCGGGAGTGCGTGACCCGATACCGGAGCATGCCTTATCCAACGATTTCCATCCAAGAGTCCTTTTGGCGAGAAGCCCCGAGTGTGCATGCGGGAGAATGCATGGACGTGACACTGACGCTATTTTCTCCATCAGCTTTTCATGCATAATGGAAATGCTTGACAAATCCATCGATTCCATGCTAGATTGCCGAACACTCCACGCGTGCATGCCTCGATATCTGACAATTTTGATGCGGCAATTATTTGGGAGTTGGAAACCGCACGCGAGAAAACTTTCCTGGTAATTTGGGGAGATACCAACAAATTCGAGCACCTATTCGTGAAAAACTTTGAAATTCTTGGTTTTAAAAACGGGCTTTGATGTGCGGTGAACGCAGTGCCACCATGGTGCTAAAATTGATCGACAAAATAGTATGATCTACCTTTAGCATACGTGTATAACAAACTTGTTTTAACACAAAAAGTGTCGCTTAGTGGTAGGCGTCTGCAATACCACTAAGCGACACTGGTCGCTTGCGACTGGAAAACAAGTTTGTTATGAACGTACCTTTACCTGTTTTGTTTAGATTTAGTGGTACATGTATAAACCGACATTTCAAAATATTGATGAATCCTGTAGATTTTATTTCCACATTTCAAAGGTTAAGCCATATCGCTAAGCATTTGGGGGAAATATACAATAGGAGTTGAAAAAATTGTTCTTAGTACTAATCGATATTTCTCCATAAATACGGATGTTTAACAGCCATGTAGTAGTCATTGGCGGAAATTACCCGGAAGCAGTGTCGAGGCACGTTCGTTTAATTGTTGATTCGATGAAAAAAATCACGTGATTTGGTTCCTTACGCGTTCGCAACTCTGCATAAGGTCCATATAGAAGATTATATTACTCCTGACTTTAGCTATAGTAAGATGAATGTTAGAATAGGTGAAAATACCGTCTCATACCTTTTATTCAAAAAATAGGGAAGGATATTAAAGCAAATCGTCACGCTATAGATATTCCTGAGGAAGCCATGTATAGGCCGAAACGTAGAACAATCAAAGAAATAAAATTGGTGGATGAACCACCAAAAATCAGCGTATGGTTATTTCACATCACAAACGACCAAACCAATCAAAGTTCGAAATAAAATAGGAAAGTCAATTGAAAACATTTCAATGATTCCAATCAGAACGATTGGGCTGGAAGGGTTTCAATTGATTTATACATGCGTCTCACATGTATTTAATCACAGTATAGGCCTCTTTAAACTAGTATACCGACTCCGGGTGTTCCGGTATGAAAAGTTAGAGAATGAAAAGTTAGAGAGCCTATGAAAAGTATGCTAGCAGCAGGCAGCGCCGCGTGGCGTTGCTTTATTGTATTGCAAAACAAATGTCTATCTCGTTAATTAATTACAACAATGTTTGAAGTCTCTTAAAACGGCGTAAAATTGTTTCATTCGTCTTTTAGGATGCAAAAGGTAACAAAGATATAGATAACAAAGAACAAAGCGAAACACGGTGTCATTTCGTTAAATCAACCATACAGATCGAACCAAATCGATCGATGCTATCCTGCAATTTTTTCAACGAGTACTGTATACCCTAATATTTATTTCCCTGCCAAATGTCAAACTAACAATTACAGGTCACGTGACATAACAAATATTTGGCATATAAATAATTAACTTTTAGGGTGCACTTACACAAATTTTGGTGCATTTGTGACTGTTAATAATTGTTGTTTATATTTTAGCCCATCACTAACCTGCAACCTTTGTACATATGAAATGTTTACAGCTTCAAAATATTTAAAAATTGTGATGTTATTTATAGTTATTATGGGATCTCATGCATGACAAATATATTTTTATTATAATTCTTTGTTATTATCTCCATGTCAGTTATATTTTTAATTTTACAGCAAGGCTTCACGTTCAAAATGAATACGTTTACAATAAATAAATAAATAAATTCAATGCATTATAAATTTTTGGAGAGTAATAAAAAAAATTATAATTACGATTTTACATGACTCTAGCAATATTTAGTTATTGCGGGATGCTTAATTCAATAAACAAAGTTGATAATTGAAGGAAAAATTATGTTAATGATAAAAATACTAAGATTCTTTACTAAATAAAATACATCACTTTTAGACACTTCTAGAAATGGATAATACTTATGGAAAAATTTATAATATTAGATTTCAGTGGTTTTGAGGAAAACAAAATCTGTCAAAACGCCCTGCGATATTTATTACTATCAATGGAACTTGCATCAGAAGTTTAATCATAAGTATAGGATTAAATAGTTTTTCATTATATAGTACATTTTTACTTATTTTTTTAGTGTTCCAGTTCAGACAGCAGGTTCGCAATAAAATTAAGATTTCGTTCAGTTTTTCATAGGGTTTCTAGCAAGCATCGCCTGACCAGTTCAACATTTCTTAAATTATTCAAATGATTTAGCCAACAGTGCTGATTGGTAATGGACAAAACAATTAATTACAGTTTTCGATGTTTTTACTAATTGACTTAAAAGTCACGAAATGCCACCAAACGCTACTGATGTCATTTAGTAATTAGCACGAATTAACGTCTCATTCCGACAGGGAATTGAAATAGACATGAGTGAGATGCATAGCCATCAATTGGTCGTAAAGTCATAAAATGCAAGTAATTAAGAGAAAACTCTAATGGAAGCCATAATTAAGCTATTCTTAGAAAGCGATTAAATACAGCATGAAAAAGTGCGCATGCATGTACAGAATATTATAGAATTAAAAAGTTAAATCAACTAAACACACTACGGTCACTACCTAAACGACAGCAGACGAGACTGTCACATAGGATTTGCCATTATAAAATTATAATTTGTCTCATACTTGTGATATCACTTTGTAAGGTATACATGCAGTACATTTAATTCATATGCCCAATTTTAATTGGATGATGTAAAATATCCACTCCACAATAAACCCAGTCATCATCGTTAATATGAATTTTAGATGAAATGTGCCATTTTCCAAATATGTTTCTTTTTAACTAATGTATGGAAACTCACGTTTTTGCCGGACAAAAATCGCAATAGGGGACACAAGCATTACGAATCGTTCTTTGGTGGCAGTTATGAAGTCACGTTAGCATTAATGAATTCCTTTTACACGTTTTTACTTCAAGACTGAAAGTTGAGATTGTTAAAGCTTCTGTCTGCATGAGTGCCTCTAATTTTCTCGGATTCATACAAAATCACGAGCAAATGTTCATGCTGCATGTGCTAATGTTGTGCCCATGCTTTAATATCTTCCTAATACTACAAAGAATGCTTATTGCAGGCGCTTACCACTCGGCATACACTAGCACCACCAAGAGGGATAAGAATGCCGCAAGCTTTTTAAATGAGGGCGCACACAAAGAAAAGTTAGCCGAGCCAGGCTGAGCTTACAGGAAGCGCTTATTAGCTTTCAAGAATGTAGTGGCGCCACCAAGCACACTGATATCAGCGTTCATTGTGCGCCCCAAAACTGGAAATAAGAAGCTGAAAACAAGCACCAAAAAAGCTGAAAGAAGCACGTCGAAAGTAAACAGTCTTTGTATTCGCACCCAATAGAAAGATATCGTTCCGAAAATATTGTTAGACATTATATTTCATATTTTAGATATGCATTTTCGTATACTCAACAATCAAGGTAATTTACTGAATTTTCTAAATAACTTAACATTTTTATAATTCATTCTTCAATCTAAAAATAAAAAGGCGTATAGGGAAAGCTTTTATTACATTCCTCCGCACTAAAAACTAAAAAGACTGGAAAGTTCATTATATGAAAGATCGGAGGCATGAAAAGGGTACCTAAACTTCAAAAATGCAGATATCTAATCCTATAAAAACTGCATTAAATTAGTAATACTGCATGTATACATGCTTTTATACTTAAACGTACAGTACAGCGTCTTATCTTCTACTCTGAATTTCCTCGCTATACTAAACGGAATTAATACTGTCGATACCGGATAAAAAATTTTCTTGCCAGGTAGATTTTCATTTATTCGGTTTTTTACCTTACGAATGTGAACTGAAACGAAGTAAAGGCCACACCTTTTTTTGAGCGTCATTAGTAGATCATAAGCAAACTACTATTCGTGGATAATCGAGCTTCTCCTAATTTGTCCCAACCTACTTCTACTCCTATCTTTATATCACGCAATCTGTTATCTAAACCGGCATGCGCAAGTTTTTTTGCGTTGAAAGGTTTCTCTCTGCTGAGTTCCCACTGCATGGCACCGCTGCTAAGGCGCTCCATTTCAGGCCCTCCTAAACCATTGTAATTTTCCTATCAAATTCATTAGCATCCTTTGCATTGTACCTCCCGGCCGCCATTTTCGTACGCTCGGGTGGCGCTGGGGTTGCACGGCCCGCTGCATGCGTCCATTGTGCCTCCGATCAGCTGAGTGGCCAGGCCATTCAACCACCGCCAGATGGTGCGTCCGCGAACCCATCAGCGCACCATCACAATCTAACGGCGATTCGGTTCCTCCCTCAACAGCTTTGCGAGGATGACAAATTTGGCCGCTCAATAGACTTAGCCCGGATCAAAAGTGGGCACTCGGGAGCGGATTAAGTCCCGTTTTTGCCACCAGGTGGAACAATGCGCCGACTAAATGAAAAGCGAGGAGAGGCAAGTTGCATGCCTCTTTTACAGAAAAAAATAAAGGGGGGAGAGGGACGCAAGGGCAACCACCTTGTGCCAATGCTGGCCTCTCCTGTTGCGACAGTCCCGTACAGCATGTGCCATACTGCGCAATACATCGTATTTTCGAATGAAATGCGGTATTAGTTCCCAAAACTTATTTTTGGCCAACCAAAGTATGATGCAACATTGTGAAGCAATGGTATTGGCCGAATATTTGGGAAAAGCTGGAGCAACAGCGTTTTAGCCATCTATACTGTAATTAAGAAAAAATAGGCTGCAATATGTAGTTGTAAAAGCTATTTTATTCCTATATATAGTATCGTTCTGCTTGAAACATGTGGCTTATTTTATTCAAGTAAACAAGGAATCAAAATAATGAGCATTTCACGTGTCAGTTTATTATGTCATTTTCTTCAAAATCACGCCCTAACATCAAAAGATGACGTCATTTTTAGACGTTTTTATTTCAGATCTTGATGTGAGCCACACCTCTTTATCGTTCAAGAGTTCTCCTTGTCCGCTGATATCGCTTGATTTAAAATACGACAATTTATTAATTCCTGTTGCACTTGAAACAATTCTGAATCGTGAAACAACAGAGGCTTGACGAATAGTGCTTTGGCAGCATTGAAGTCACGTGTGCAATAGGAATTGGTTTTAAACAGAGATATAACTGAGGGCATTTCTTGCGCCAATTAGCGTGTCGACTTTTTCACACGTTACTTCAAGGTTGCCAAAGTGCGATTCGGAAAGCTTCTGCTTGAGTATCCCTATGGTATAGATTCCCATTTTTTTATTAGTTCTCATGCAAGTATAATTACACCTTTTGGGCCAACATAAGCTAGCTGTTTGCAGGACTATTATTTTGAATCCTATTGGCCGCAGTCGAATTGTTAGTAACATCCCGTAATCATTACATCATTCTTGCAAACACGACGATGGTTCCAACGTTTTCGTTTCGCACCGGATGTGCGCTGGCTTGTGTTAAAACGCACAATCAAGGCCATAAATGTGCTACAGGTTTCCTTTGTACGCATACCCTAATCAGAAAGTATTCCGCATTTGTGCACCGACAAGAAGCTATAGCTTTTATCATTTTTAAAAAGCTGCAGCATTTTTCAGTTTTCTTCGCACAAAGGTACGAGCAAAGAAACATCCAAGGCACATTTTTTCTTCGTGCAGTTTCTAAAGAGACCGAGCACAAACATGTCATACAGAATTAGCAATTAATTTCAATGACATGGAAACCCGCCTTCAATTCCTGCCGCTTTACATTTCTCTGGATAATTTCAATACTGCTCCTTCTTCTATTTCATTTATTTAGCAAAACCTTGGTTTATGGGTCGCCCTCCAAAGTTGGTCAACTCTTGAAGTTGGGCATATCATCTGTGTCTGTATTTATCAAGGTCTATTTTGTAGAAATATTAACACCATGCAGCTAGCAAACCAATTCTTTTTTTAAAGAATTTCTCCAGATTCGTTTTCACTACACTCGAACTCGGATAAGTGAAACTCGCTAAAATGAAAAAAAATTTGTTAATTGAAATAAATGGTCAAAACCTGAACTTTTCCCCTATGTTTTGTGTGTTAAATGAAACCGGATAAGTGAAAACCGCTTAAATGGAAAACCCGGACATGAAATGAACATTTTTATCGAGCTTGATGCACCTTTTACATTCAATTATGCACGGATAAGTGAAAATCTGGTCCTTAAATCTACAATGTACAACATAGACATAGTTGACTCGCGTTTTTACTCCTCCAATTTATGAAAATAATGTTTTCACTTACTATTGCGAAGTACTGTATAGCAGAAATAAAACGCACATTTTTGCTCAGAGTTACGATCTAAACTCGCACATTTCCTCGTTAATTCGAGTTTAATTTCCTCATACAATGTATTCATTTCACTGTTTTCTTCCGGTGAGAAAACTCACTGCTCCAAGCCAAAACTGAGCTTATAAATTCTATATACTGTATATAGTACACACTAATAACTTCTTGGTACGATCCTCACGTTGAAACAATTTCAACTTGTCAGATTATTGATGTTTTCATTATAAAAACTGTGTATAATTAAATAAATACTGTACATGTACTCGTTTAAGAGGCTAAGATATTAAGCTACCCCTTACTTGGTTGCTATGATCATAAACTGAGCTAAAACAAGCGCTTCTATGCAAAATCCGCATACGTGAAAAACCGGATAAGTGCAACAGTTTTCATTGCCCGGACGGGTTTTCACTTATCCGAGTTCGACTGCAGTGCAAACCCCGAGTGGTATATACGATGTAGTGTTTCTCGGCTGCCCTAGATAGGGAGGTCGAACATCAACGTGTATTTAGGCTCATTCTTATAAATAAACATGTTGGATTTTGTAATCTGTCTGGCATGTGTATGTTCAATACACGGATTCCGATATCAAATTTCCTGCGCAAGCATGCACTCACTACTGTTGACAGGTTTCATTAAATTGAAATATTTCAAACCTTAAGAGATTCACTGAAAAAAAAATCGGTATAGGAGCGTGCTCGAAGAAAGAAAAAACAAACCGAGTTATGCAAAATTTCGCATATCGGTATATACATGCATTTCTCCGCAAATCAATATGTTGATAGGGGTTCTTTTGGTTGACGTTTTCATCTAAGGCACGCAGTCAAAACCACGTCATTAACTTAAGTGCACGCATCTCCGTATAATGAAATTGGGATGTGCTTAATTTCTCGTATAGCCCATACAGGCCCGGATCTATTGGATGTCCATCTGGTCAAACAAACTCATATTTATTTTTCAGTTTTGAATTTTTTTTTTCTGGCTCCCTTCTGCACAAACACGCCGGAGGAAATTGAAGACCTGATCAAAGTTACAATAAAGGGTCTAGATTATGCAAACGTTAGATAGAGGCGCACCTGGACTGGGGCAATTCGGAATCCTTCCCCCTCTACGAGGGGGCGCACATTGCGCCAGATGTCAGCACTGGGGGCGAGATGGCTGACTTTTCAACCGCCATTTTTCAAACGCTCAAATGGCCACGAAGATGGCGGCTCATCAACGCTTTATAAGTTCAGGCCCCCAATTAAGGCGGTCGGAAAAGAATGCACGTTTTTTAGATTGTTTGCTTTTAAACTCTAGTTTGAATAATTCAAGCTGCTTAAAAGCGTCATTTAGCGCCCGCAGATAATTAAGATAATTGTACTCAACGTACAATTAGCAGCACGCATGTATTGTAGGCGTACAATTATAGGATTATTCTTCCCGAATGGTCGGCTTTAATTACCAGTTTTGCCCGGTGTTAAATTTGATAAGAGTTACTAGTAAATAACTTATCCATCAATTAATTATACGATCGAGTTAGAACTGGAAAATGAGCGTTAACATTAAGCATTAGCTCGTCTGATTGAAACGCGATGGTTAGTTGATTGACAACTGCGTTTGATCAGTTGAGCAAAATACGTGTATTCAAGTATTTGCTCATTGCTATAAGGTCAAAAGAAAATTTCGCTTACTTCTATTTCAGCTATACCTTGCTAGTGCCATGGTATGATAGGGATTAAACTGAAGCTTCGCAGATCCCACTTCGGCAGTTGCGAATTAAGTCACGTGCTACAAATTATTTAAGGTTATTATCATTTTCAAACTATTGTAATTAGCGACTCCTTTTTTAACACTTGTCTTCGTGACTGCCAAAGTGCGATCTGCGAAACATCGATCCCTCCGAGTAGCCAGCCCTATTTAATATACATGCAGTATTAAATGTTGAAAAATACAGGGTGTAGTGGTGTACCGAAAGTCAGCTGCCAAATTGACAGGGTTTGAAGACGGTGGTATGTGGAGTAGAGATGCCCAAATAAAATGCGTTGGGAAATGTCTCATTATCACAAAAAAACGGTGCTTTTCTATTATTTCTTCCCTTCTCCCCCCCCCCTTTCATGATTTGCATTGCAAAGAAGTAATGCAAGGATACCAAATAAAAATATCAAGGGGCTGACTTTCGGTAAAACCTAGGGTGTACTGACTGTTAACTGCCAAATTCCTGCCATTCCCCCATCTGACCTGATATACAGTAGGGACACGTGTCCTGTAGGTTTACCTAGGTTTTTTTAAGTTTGGACAAATAAAAACATATTTACATGGCTGCCCCTTGATTTCTCATTTGGCTTCTCTGCATTACTTATGTGCAATGCAAATCAACAACCCTATCCATTTGGATTCTAACTTTCGGTACATCCTGTATATCACCAGTAAACGTAGCATGTCTATGCCTGTTTTCTGTTCAATTAATGTCTTACAAGCTCCTATTACGAATTATGTATAACAAGGAATACGGAAACAAAAATATCTAAAGATGCACATTTGTTGAGCCGTTTTTACTATGACGTAAAGGCCGTCACACCCGAGGAAAGTTATATCTGGAGATAAATTGCGGAAAGTTATTTTAACTGAAACAATTTTCTACTGCTGCATACATGTAGCGTTGAACTTTCAAAATACATCTCCATAGTACATGGCAGCACTGTTTAATTCAAATGTTTAATTCAACTTTTTAGTTTAAATGTGGTTGAACTAAGTTGACAGCAATGCTTTTATTCCATTCCATGTCAATTCATTTCCAGAAATTACTTGCTCAGAATAGAATCATTTCTATTCCGGAAATAAATTTGCGAAGGAAATTTCCCAACACACGAGGAAATATCAAGCCATAATTGCAAGTTTGGAGATATAAATTGTCTCATTGCCCGCAAAGATTACCTACTCATAATTATGTGGGATTTTTTTGTCTATCAGGAATTTTGTAAACCTTTTTCGGTCCATCTACAAAGCTGGGCATAAATATTCAAGCAATTTAAAAATACGTGATATGCCTTCGATGATGTCCTCACTCAATCACAGTTTCGTCTAAAAATCTATTACAAATGAAGATCCCGATTTTAATAACTGACTTGATAAAATAAAATCTACATACAGTAGCATACTATAATAATTTCAATATTACAGTTAACGTGTTTGTGGCCTATGCATGCGCACCACTGCCTACGCATCTGCCGAATTACTAGTGCAACACGTATAATTAATGCACAATTAGGTTGCGCAAATTGAATGCTAAATTCATTCGCGTCGGCTTTTCGCAAATATGTATTTGAATAGGTGGCAAAGAAAAACAACGACGAATAGCAACATCAGACGCGTCATCATTAATTGAAATTTGCACCCGACGAGCATCGAGTGAAAATTGGTTAGCTTTGTGCGAATGCCGATGAACCTTTCTTGAAAGGTATTGCATATGCACTTATTGATTCCTTCGTGAAAACACTTGTGGATTTAATTAAATTACCGCATGTTGCGATACACTCATTCGCATCCTTTCAGTTAAGCAATTTTCCAATGCAATCACCATCATGATCCTCCATAGAAACATCATATTGATCTTATCAACTTGTATACATGCATGTATAATAACTGATGAACTAATGTCAAATTCCGAAAAAAATTAAACGCCTCCATACGCTGGTAAATAGGGAATTTTTAAACAATTTTAGGAATGAAATTATCTCGTCCATATATACTTCTTCTAGTTATTACGAAAGAAAATAATCACGAATCGGGAATTTCACATTTTTAATTTTCCCCCATGGGTGTTAGTTTGCTTAAATTAAAACGTTTTCCTATTGATAATACACGTACTGATCACTAGATGGCGCTTTTTGGGATTGAAAATGGAAAATTTTCAATTTAAATTCCTTTGGTATCTAAAAGAATACCGAATTTCTATGTTATTCAGCTTCTATTATCCGTCGTGATCGTTAAATATGTTTATCAGTTTCTACTTCTTATAATTACAGACATCAGAAAATTCCACGATTATGTTTTCAAGAATATTTGTAAATTTAATTTCCATCAGATATTTTATTTCAACAAGAGCTTGGAATTGATGCTCAAACTTCTTCCAAAAAATGTTTACTCTAAGCTTCCTTGACATGATGTTTAGGTTTTCAAATATATGTTATAAAATGTTCTAATGCTTTATTTAGGAATTCAAGCATTTTTTTGAATTAGACATTAAATTTACAAATATTCTTGAAAACAAAATCGTGGAATTTTCTGATGTCTGTATCATAAGAAGTAGAAACTGATAAGCATATTTAACGATCACGACGGATAATAGAAGCTGAATAACATTGAAATAATCGTATTCGAATTTGGAGATATTTTAATACCCAGTCTCTTAAATATTTTCAAATTGTTCTCCAGTAAGACATAGTATGATATACAGTACGGCTAATTATTTTCAACTTGATCCTCCCCAAATGATGAGATTTGTCTATGTACACATTTCAGACTTCTTTGTTTCTTCAAATAAACTTTAATCAACCTCGGTCATACAGTAAGAGTACTCATGATAGGCGGTGAATTGTGCTCGATTTGGGTACACTTCAGCGATTACGACAAATATGCGAAAGTTATTTTTTAAAAGCAAAGCCACGTGACCAAATCCTAAATATTAATTGGTATAACGAATTGCCAAGGTCCAATCCGTTGAAATGAACCTTGGAATTCTTTGGATTTTTTTGGCATAGTTTCCTTAGCTAAGACTGGAGCAAAAACTTCAGGACAATCTTTTGATAAAAGCGCCATCTATAGTGTCACATTATCATGCGTGTGGGATGGCATGCAAGAATGGAATGTACCCCCTGGTCGCCACCCATCGACGATGTCAAAGTACGCGAAGGTGCTGATTAACAACGTAAACAGGTATTGGGCATTTTGTTAGAAATAAGCAAAGAGCAACTAACATCCTCTTTCCAAAATGCGCCCTTTATGCTCAGCTCCTGTTTCCATGGCCATAGTTGACATTCTTTCACCTTAGCCTTTATTAAGTCAGATTATGTCCTCCGAACTTCCACCGAAGTGATCAACAACTATGCCAGGAATGCCTGGACAATCTTCCAAATGAGATGTTTCAATAAACGCCGAAGGCATCGTCAGTTTGCCCAAATAAAACGCACCAGCCATATTTCCCCATTCCCCTGCTCCCTCTTCGTCATTTACTGAAAGATATTTCAAATAATTAATCATTCGTGGTATGCCGTACGGACCGAGGGTACGTCCCCCTCGCCCCTAGGACCTTCAGGAATTTGGAGTAAAGGATACTAAATTTGACAACAAAACACGACTCACATTCATAGACTTAGGGTAGGAAGGTAATGAATGGGGTCGATGCCAATCCATATATTATTGTTATGGAGTTGCTCGGGCGATTTTCTATTAAATTCAAAAATACCCATTGTCAAGATAATCTGGGAGATGGAATGGCACATTCTCAACTTACACCATCTAGAGAAAAAGAGCAATAGGTTGACATGACTGTTCTTTAAGTAACAGGTGAGATTGTTCACTTTCGGAGCGGAATATCTCAAATGATAATCCTGCAGCACTAAGGATAATTGTAAAATCATCCTTTATTCAAATAAACCTTATTTTTTATCGACAACATCAAAGTCCCTCTCTAGAATTATAAAATCAAGCGAAATTCATCGATAGTGATAATTATCATAGAATAGCAGTCAAAATGCATGACCGATGCTCGGCATTTAGCCCCGTCCACACCAAGAGCAATCTGCAATAAAAACGTGCAATTTGCAATCTGCAATTGCTCCAGGCATTTGCACA
>JAQGBX010001692.1:0-23546 GCA_034698745.1 Megaphyllum sjaelandicum | reverse complement strand
GGAAAACCTAGAGAATTTTGTTAAATTTGTACACGGAAAGCGTGGAAAATTTTGCAAATTTGCACTCGGAAAACGTGGGGAATTTTACAAATTTATACTCGGGAAGACGTAAACAATTTTGCAAAATAATGTACTCAGAAAGCCTGGAAATTGTGTAAATTTCTGCATGGAAAACGCGGAAAATTGTGTAAATTTGTACATGGAAAACGCGGAAAATTGTGTAAATTTATATATGGAAAATATGAAAATGACTGGAAAAGTCAAGGAAGAATAGCTTATTTAGATAAAAACAGGAACGTTCAATATAGTCATGTTTCTGCAATCCAAAGTTGCTTTTACATGGTCAGTTTGCCAAATATTCCACGTTTTCCGAGTAGAAATTTGCCAAATATCCTACTTCACGTTTTGCGAGTTAAAAACTTCCAACATTTTCTAAGTAACAATTTGCAAAATTCTCCAAATTTTTGTACAGTATTCGGAAAATGTTGAAAATTTGTCCTGGAAAAACCAGGGCAAATTTTCAACATTTTAACATTTTCCGAATACTGTACAAAAATTTGGAGAATTTCGCAAATTTTTACTTAGAAAATGTTGGAAGTTTTCAACTCGAAAAACGTGAAGTAGGCTATTTGGCAAATTTCTACTCGGAAAACGTGGAATATTTTGCAAATTTCTACACGAAAAATTTCAAATTTTCCATATACAAATTTACACAATTTTCCGCGTTTTGCATGTACAAATTTGTAACCCGCTCTCGTTCACAAATATGCAAGTGTGGACTTCGCGCGCGTCACAGTTAATTGTCGCATTCTTGCGCATTTTTTCGCGTTTTGCGTAACGTGGTTGCGCAACGAGCTCAACAATTTTAATCCTTATAATCTGTAGTTATTTATTCGAAGGTCGATCCGAGCCGATGTGGGGCGGATCGAGACGGCGTTTAATCCGAGTCATGCAACGGACTCCTCCAGGGACTCCACAGGATTCATCGGACGAGTCTTCTCTCGGACTAGATGAACTTCCAGAATCACCGGGGCTACCATCTCCTGTGGCATCGCCGACGCCGCCATCGATCCTGATTACAAGGCAATCTCTACGTCCCAGGACTGCTGCTCAGAGAAGTCTCTCTTATCGTTGATGTCGGGGGCGACATCTAAAGGAAGGAGGGGGGTTATGTGACCCGCTCTCATCCACGAAATGCCAATTAGTGGACTTTGTGCGCGTCACGCATGATTGCGTCTTATTGTAGTGCTTTGCGAGTTTTGCGCAACATACTTGCGCAATAATCTTCAACGATAAATTCGATAAATTCCAACGCGCTAATTTCTCAATTTTTGGCATGTTTTCCTGAAGGTCGACCCGAGGCGACGTGTGGCGGAGCGAGATGAGGATTGTCTCTCGCTCGTGCATCGCTGGTCGATGCGGACGTGTCCGGCTAATTATCACCCCGCTATTGATCGCCCACACGGGGCCATAAATCATAAACTCGAAAGTGATTTAAAGTTATTGTGCAACGCGATCCATGTTTTTTTGAGAGAATCGAGACGTTCAGTTCTTAATGTCGAATGCCACCTGTGTCCGTGTTGACGATTTGAACTGCCTGCTGTGTGGGAGACGATATCACGGTCCGGCTTAAACTCCTTTCGGGGTAGTGCGCCCCGCTTGGTGCCGTTACCGTGCATCGGACATTCTGTGCAACAAGTTGGAAATTGGCGCGACGAATAGAGTGCAACGGACGCGTTGCCTGCAGCTACAAATTCGTTCAATGAGGTGAAGGCATGTGGTTTCCAGAACGATCTATTTAGCCGGATTCGGATTGTATCGTTGAACGCAAGCGGTAAACTTTGCGAGTGGGGTTTGCTCGAAATTTCATGACGGAGCTTTGTATGATCGGACGGAATTGTTGTTGGTGCCTACTTTTGAGGCTTTGTTTTCTGAAATCTTGATTGTTATAAATTACTGAAAAGTTTATTGACGTTCTTCGCAAGTGCGGAATGTTTGTCCGCTAGAGATTCAAATAAAAGCTTAACACACAGCTGACTGTTTCTGTTGTCGCTGCCTAACGTTCGGGACGAGCTAGTGAATTTTCAGTCTGAATTTAAGATTTGTTAGGTGGTCACAGGTATGCTACCGTATGCAAGTAAAAATTGATTTTCATTTTACTGCATTTTTTCTTCAAGTGCTTGATTTCAAAATAATAATTGTTAAATAATAATTTCATATTAAAAGAAATATTAATTAAAATTAAACACAAACGAATTTTTTAGATATGATTGCAGTCCCTGATTTTCGTGCTTCGGCCATGGAAAACTGGGGCCTAATTACATATCGTGAAACGGCTTTGCTTTGGGATAAAAAGGTCTCATCTTCAGCTGATAAGCAGCGTGTACTAGCTGTAGTTGCCCACGAATTAGCACACCAGTGGGTAAGAATATTATTCAGAGAATTATGAACTAGCAATAAATGAATTTTTTTCGAATATCATTTTTAAATTAAAATTTTTCTCACGAATATACTGTACTTCACGATTCCTTTCATTGATTTCTTACATTGGTTCTGAATGAAAGTTTTCTTAAGTTGTTTTGTATTTCAGTTTGGTAATTTGGTTACTCCAAAATTGTGGGACGGTATTTGGCTCAATGAAGGTTTCGCAACTTACATGGAATATGTTGGCTCCCATCACGTTGAGCCGACTGGAAAGTGGTGATCGAGTTCAACATACTGTATATTCAGTATGTACAATAAGATTTGCTCCGTCTTGGCATTTATTTATTTATTTTCATTATTTTTCAAACAATTAAAATTAACAGTGAGTTTAAAAAGCGGATGTTTTTTTTTCTTAATTTCTCTTTAGTGATTTGTTATATATTTCCTACTACCATCCTAGTGACTGGTTCAATAATTAAGAAATATTATTTAAAAATTAACAACTGTTTTTTTTATTTTTTAGTTTGATCAGTTCTTGCCGCTCGTAATCATGCCTGTTTTTGAGTTGGATTGTCTGGAGTCATCACATCCTGTCTATGTCCCTCTGAATCATCCAGACGAAATTAACGAAATTTTTGATAGCATTTCTTACAGCAAGGTAGCAGAATAATGTTTTTATCTGAATATTTATTAACGCATCTTATCCAAAAGGCTACCGGTATATCAGAATTATCATTTACAGGGCGCGTCAATTATTAGGATGATGCAAAACTTTTTGGGCGAATCGACATTCCGCAAAGGGCTGACTGTGAGAATAAAAACATAACAGTAATATTCGGAAAGATATATTACTTTGTAATTCGTATTTACCTTATAGCATATATTTGCTCTGTCTTCAGAATTACTTAACTAAGTTAAGCTACATGAATGCCGTGCAAGAAGATCTTTGGCACTATTTTAGCGAAGCATCCAAGGCTAATTTGACCAATATTAATGTGAAGGATGTAATGGATACGTGGACGTTACAAACCGGATATCCAGTCGTTAAAATTGAAAGAGATTACGAAAAACAAACTGCTACAATAAAGCAAAAAAAAATCTTAATCTCAACTAAGGAGAGCAATGAATTAAATCCTGTGTAAGTTTGCAATTTTATTACCCTTTTCTCCGCGGGATTCTATCAGAATGAAAGTCTTATGATCCTCAAGGGCCATTTTGAATATTATTTTGTTATGTTGTGTGCATTTCCATTTCTATTTATGTAATTTAACTGACGTTTTAAATAATTTAATTCATTTTAAGATCCCATGCAGAAAAATGGACCATCCCAATCACATACACGACATTCGTCGCCAAAGATTTCACCAGCACAGCTCCTAAATTGTGGTTTCATAAATCTAATGGTTGGTTTTGAGGTTGTTTAAAATCACGAACTATTAAATCGAAGTAGTTTAATTACTTTTGTTGTTTATGCCGATTAGAAAGCATCACTTTGAGTAGTACTGATGGAATTCCATCGAGCAACGATTGGGTAATTTTCAACATACAAGAAACTGCGTTTTATAGAGAAAATTACGATGAGAAGAATTGGGTGTTGGTGTTGCTTAATGACCAACTTAAAAGAAATTATGAAGTATGTCTAGATATTAAAAATGTTCTTTGTAATAAAAAAGTAGAAAATGACTAGTGTATTTAATCTACTATTTGTTTCAGATAATAGATGTAACAGGTCGTGCTCAGATAATTGACGATGCGCTTGATCTTGCGACGTTTGGAATGATCATGTTTTAATTTTAGTTGGACAAATCGCAGTAAACTGCAGTTATAAGTTGGTAATTACAATATTTGAATGAATATTGTTCCGTTTTAGGTGTCGAGAATTAAATTACAGCATTGCATTGAACCTCACAACATATCTGTTAAATGAAATTGATTACCTGCCATGGGTGACTGCTTTGGATAACTTTGCCTTTATTGATACAATGTTGATGTATAGCCCATTATCCCTTTGCAAACAAAGAAAAACTACTTTGTTTTACAAAAATATCATGATGTGTTCTAATATGTTTGCGGTAAAACATAAAAAATGAGCGCTACATAATAAAAACAGTGGCTGTAGTATATCACTGAATGAATTTTTCTAGTCGGTAGGAATATAGTACTTCATGAAGATAACTTTATATATGCATTATCAAATTTCCAGCTAATTGGAAACTCACTATAACACAAAACACCGGAACAATTGTGATATTAATTTTAATTTACATATCTGTTAAGTGTCGACACTTTAATACAGGTACATGTATGGTAATAATGCAGTTGTAAAGCCCACAGCCATTCTTAAAAAAATCTCGTTATAGAGTATCTTTTCAATGCAGTTTTCTCCACATTTCTCCATCATTTATTTAAATAAGGAAAAATCAAAATGAAACGGGAAAGACTACTTTGGAAACTGAAATATTTTAATATATACATATATGCTGTGAAATTTATTTGGGATTACTTTTCCAAATTAACGTTTAAGCCAAATTTATCATATCTTCGCCCTCAGTTCCTCAAAGCAAATTCATGTATAATTAAAAAAGAAGAAATAAGATTTATAAGCCCTTGATCCTTTAAGTTCTTTAGAAGTACTAAGCATTAGGCTACAATAAAATGATTAATAGGCAGAAGATTGCATAATACTCCAATGATCGAATGCAATACGTTTTGAAGGATTTGTATTAAACTTGCCACAATAATTGAATATACAATTCAGAGGTTAGTACGTGTAATCAACCAATAGTTACATTATATTTTGTCGAGTTTCCTAGACGGAAAATAGCTTACTTTATTTAGGCTGAATCAAGGAGCTAATCGCTCAAATACCCAACCATTTTCACCTTGATGAATTAATTCATTATCAGCTTCTTCACCCTCCTCAAGCCTTCTAAACCTAATGCGATCATGCAGTCTGCTACTTTGCCCTTGCCAAAATTCTACAACTTCAGGAACAACCATGAAACCACTCCTGTAAAAAAAAAATTAAGAATGGATGTTAATTTTTACGGTTAATAAGGCATGGAAAAGTGCATGTCAGAAAATCCTAACCATGTTTCTGGCATTGGAATGTCTTCATCATTGCATTCAGTGACCATGGTCTCATATTTTATCAATAATTCCTTTCAAAGAGTAAATATTTATGGTGTAATTGAAAAAAAATGCTATTAAAGAAGAGTACAAAATAATGATTGGCTCATACATCTCTCGTAATAACGGAGCTTTGCTTAATTGCTAATGGCTGCTGAAATTTGCCTGGCAGTGCACGTGGTCGACTATGAAAATATGCTTCCACCTCCTCATAGGAGAGCTACTTTATAGGTCCCTCAATTCTAACCTAAAATAATTAAATTCATATTGAAGTAAAAGAGTAGAAAAGTTAGAAGATGAAAAGCTTCACAGGAATTTTGGAAATTTTGCATGACTTAAAGCTACAGTATATTGTTCAGATATTGAGAAATTCATAGGATTCCATTTAGTTAAATTTAATCTTGATTTTTTTTAAAACGTAGTCGTAATTTCAGTGTTAAAATTCAGTGCAAGGCAAAACATGGTTTTTGATTTTATACAATTCCTCAATGAAAATGAAAAAAATCACACACGAGGAAAGTTATAACTGGAAATACGGCATGTTCAAAAAGTTCTGTTTTTAGAATGTAAATTACGCGAAATAAAATGTTTTAATTTGCCATTTATAAAAACATAAATAAAGTATAATTTACTTTCAGTTTGAAATTTTACTTTTTAAATACCATGGTTAGTAAAATGCTCAGAAATACGCGCTTGACTTTTCGGACAGGCCTATATCGACTCACCAGTTTCTCAGATATAACTTTTCCCGTGTGCGACAGCCTTTTAAACTACTTCACAAATGCTATTATCATCTCAACATAAATATAATTATTCCTAACAAATTACAATATTATCTTACTTGTCTTAAAAAAGTGTCCCAGTATAGAATAACAGCGCCGCTCGAGGATTTTCCAGCTAGAGAACAAATGAATATCTTTCGTGAACAAAAGAAGAATTTGGCATATACTTTTCTGAAAATTAAAGATATACATTATTTTCCAATTCGCTTCCCTTACGACTGCATCCATTTGTGAAAAATTTAAACCCATCTTTGCCAAACCCTTTTAAAAGTACCATTCGTACTGATGGGATGCCTGACCTGAAACAAAAGGAACTAATTAAAGTACTATTGTAAACGTATTTTCATGGTGGAGCGATATACAAAAACAAAAATTAAGGTATAGTTTTACGTATGCCCAGGAAACCACAAATCACATTCAGGATAGCTTCTCTACTCAGTGAACTAAACTTTGTGAAACATTTTTTTTTTAATTTCAAGCAATACCTGAAGATCTTATTACGTTAAAGTGCATATATTTGCCAAAAAGTTCTACCCTGCTCAATAGCCTCGCAGTTTCAAGCATTCATATACATAAGACAATAACCATGCGAATCACTCATAATTTAAACATTTACATAAACCAGAGTAAGATTGAACTCACTTTGTAGAAGTAGCTAAACACATTGCATTCGGTTCGAGGACGGAAGATTTGCAAACTTCGTTGAACCACGAAGTAAACTGACCAATTGGCTCCTTCGTCACAAGGTCTTTTTCAGTAAAGCTATCAACTAGAGTATAATAAGGTTTTCGCATATCTGAAATTGCAAATTTATTTCCATTTGAGGTAAATTTTGATGTGCTCCTTGAACCCTACTTCACTGCACATCACGGCAAATGATCTTTGCAATGGCCTTGACATTGCACCAGTATTGGAATTAACATCTGTAGATGCAATTAAATCACAATTACCTGAGAGGTCCATCTTGAAACCTGAGCAAGGAAATATTACTGGAAATGGTGGTAATCGCCTCAACTGGGTCTTTCTTACTTGATTCACTGCAATTAATGCAACTGAACTCCTAACCTTCCATGTTAGCATTCCAGGAAGCTCCCAGGGTCAGAAACAAAATCAATCGGACTAGTCAACGCGTGGTGTACTGTAGAGAGCTCTCTAGTGTACTGATGACAGGTAAAGCCATCTAGTGCAGAATACCAGAGTTAAAAACCACATAAAAATGCGGAGGGTAATTTAAAAATAGAAATTTTATTGAAAGTAACAGTACAGTAATCGAAATAAACTGAAATATTGGCTAGACTAGTGATTTCATCTCGAGAACTTCTCTTTTGATTCCTAAAAAAAACAAAAAACAAAATTGTATAAGAAATTGACAAACAAAAATAATGTACAGTAACTAGACCCAACAAAACATCGGTGGTTGGATGGCAAGTGATATTTACTGCATTTACTGACCCTCATGTCTGTATTAATACTTATGCAGATCATGGAAAGGGACAGTAGGCATCAGGAAGTGCCAATGAAAGATGGGAAGGAACATGACTGTGGTCACATTTTAAAAGGTTCGCCCAAGTCTCCCAAATGCAGCGAGTTTTGCCAACCCTGTTTTGCAAAACTATTGCGGGTCAACCTGCATTGCCAACAGTATAATATTGATGTGAAAGGCAAGATGTAGCAGTGATACAGAAAAATAGAAAATGTTAAAATTGCGATGACTCAATTGCACTTACCTTTCACATCAATTGACAACAAATCACGTTTACTTTTAAGGAATTTTTTTGTACAAATATAAGCTCAATTACCTTCCTCATACACTTTGCATGATGTTATGCTAAAATGTCCTTTATCCTCAATGAATTTCTTAAATAACTGGGTGCTGCCACCTACACCAAAATAATAGGTTTTGGCGGCCACATATCTAATTAAATGATTAAGGAACTGTATCTTAAAAGAAAATAAGTTTAAGGTTTTATTAAATATATACTGGCAAAAGGATGCATTTTTCCAGATTTCTTCAAAGATGATTTGAAAATGGAATACAGAGCATCGTAACTTCCTGGGTTATAAATAGTTTCGGACGTCAAAATGTAGTCGTATCTTAGTCAGAAAGAAACATGAATTGTTGTAGGCCTACTCATATGCAGGTAGAAAGGGAATTGGTGAAATGTGGGTTACACTACCTATGGGATTCTTCGATGTTTGAAAATATATCCACAAATCTTCCCCAGCTCCCAGCATAAAATTTGTAAATCTTTTCATTAAGTTTCATGCCATGTCTTTCAGCATTCATGATTACATTTGGTATCGTTATTAAATCTATGACATCTTTGTTCTGAAATTATCCATATGAAACTTTTAACTTGAAGCAGATCATTTCCCATTAGATTTACTAAATGCCGTTTGCGTTAAAACCATAAACTCTTACATAATCCTGAAAATGGACTGTAGCACCATTCAAGAGGCAAAATATGCCAGGGATCCCTGCACCACATCCTAGCTATAATAATATTAAAGTAAATAAAGACAGAGAAAAAGAAATGCAGTGCCAAATGGTCAACAATTTAAACTATCACCTCTAAGACGTTTTGATTTCTAAAATCAAAGTTACTTTCATTCAAAAAACCAAGAAGATCAACTGTACATTCCCACAATTTAAGCCCTCCTTCATATTCTCCGGGAATGAGATCAGAATCCTGTCCATAGGCTTTGGTTATAGCATTTTCAGCAGTCGAGGATTGAATGTGCCTAGTGTCCACTGCCGATGCAGGGATATAATAAAGCTCAGGGCTCTCTTTGAAATCACATGATAAAACCAAGAAGGTTTCTGCAGAAAAATGTTCATGAGCTGCCTATATAAAAATTAACAATTTGATTCCGAAATTTACTAAATAGCTACTTTTTTCAATAAAGTCAACCTAAAATTATGTTTATACTTTCTCATGAACGTCCTGCAATGCTATTTCCATCACTGGTTCAGATGATTTAGCTATGGTGTTAGGGCTAAAGACACTGGAGCTACTTGTCTCCTGTTGATCTTCTTGATCTTCTGCAAAATTTAACAAACTCCCTTTTACCTTTCCTGTACAAAGCTAATTAATAACATATCATATCCTAAATAAGATTTCTATAACGTGAAAAACAGGTAAGAATAATTACCTAAATGTAAAAAGTTGAATTTAAATGCCATGTTTATATTTCGGCGACCCACGCGCTTTTCAAGGTTTTCATTTGCCGACATTCCTCTTGAAACACTTGGATAAGAAATCAACCAATTACAAACAATGTGCTACTCTGCTTATAGTAGGTTGTCATGGTTTCTGACGCAGGATGTCGTCGTCTGCTACCATGTGGCACGCTGTGTTTTGTTATTTGTGATCATATCGAACAAGAAAGTATGAGTATACCTAAGATTGTCCAAGGTATTCCTTTCAGTGGTACTGTTAAGAACTACGGTAATATCATCTCATGTTCGGAGAGTTATGAATTTGCGTTTTGTACTCTGGAATGTCTTCAAATATTGGTAAGCGCATTTTTATTGTAGGCCTACAGTTTTATATGCAGTCGTCCATGCATGGTTGTACGTAAGTGAAACCAAGCATGGGCAAAGATGAACGTAGTATTTCGCATATGGTGAAATTAAGGCCCGTCAATGGTTATAGAAACATACTCTAATTAATGGTTAATTTGGTTTTGAATGCATTACTAGGAGCCGTTGGTATTTTCCTTTAGCATTGATGGTTGCTCCCCTGTTGCTGTGCACAGAAGTGTCATCATGCTTCCTGAATCAGTCTGCCAATTTGACTTTGGATTGGACAGAACAACGATGCACATGACACTAACTCGAGGTCAGTTAAATGGTTGGGCTGCCTATGGTTCATACATTTGTTTCAGAAATTGGGGCATCAAATTATTATGATAGGAAAATGCCTGTACGCCCTAATGTTTTTTGTGACCAAAAATGCAGCCTCTATCATGTCCTTTCCTTGCGCTGTTTGAGTCTAGCCTCTGTTTTGATTTTGTCTAGTTTTTCATTTACGAATTTGTGTACTATGCGCTCCCTCTCATTGTTTGTAAGCTTTACAGTTTACAGCTCATCTTGCTCATGCGTCCTAAAATCGCTATGCCAACCTTATACTTCACATATGTTGAACTTGGTCTTATAGGAAAATTATAACCTTAATCTATAGTTTTACATGTATATACAAAAAATGAATGTATGTGTGTGTGTAGATGTTATTTATGCGCTCTTAAACCACTCATCCAATTGCCATGAAATTTTCTGGACTTATTGTTATGACTCCCGCGCTGGTTTCTCCAGGGGGGGAGCTGAAATAGGGACTTAAAAGAGATGATCCGGGGGGAGGGGGTTGAAATAGAGACTTGGAAGAAATGATACCAGGGGGAAAGCCTGAAATAGAGACTTGAAAGAGATGATACGGGGGGGAGAAGGGGGCAAGGAGGTACCATAGAGGAATTAAACTAAGCCAATGCAATGCGTGACCGGGCACAACTAGTTTTTTATATTATAATCATTCGATTTTTTATCGTAGATGAGCTGTATGAATTCATGTTAGATAGAACGTTAAGTCCTATCAATGGCTGTACTCCATCATACAAAGGTTATGTAGAAGCGGCATGGTCACCATTAGGGATTGGATCATTTGGAACGTAAGCATATCTTGTATTTTACGAGTGAACTTACAGTGATTAGTTGCTCGGAACTTTATGCAGAAACTAAACTATATAGACTAATCTTAAAATAAATTACATTGTTATTTTGTTGTTGTTGTTGATCCTTATCGTTTTAACTCATAAATAGTACTTAAAAACAACTTTAATTTATTTTTAGAAATAAATTATATAATTTATTTTTAAAAATTTTAAATTCAAGTCACTGTGTTTATGCTTGCTGTCCATTGTTTTTGTAAATAAGCGAATATATTTGACATTTGTGGTCAATTGCTTCTTGTATTTGCATTCTAATCCTTTTTTTTTCTATTAGATGTGCACTCGCTGCTTTAACTTTGGACCATCGATTAACCATATACGTTAAAGGCGCCAAAAACTGGATATATGTCGTGGAGCCATCATCTATATTTTATGAATATGTTAAAGCAAATAATTATGAAATGCCTTGGATTACTAGAGCTTGTAGCAGGCATTTCAAATCTATTCAGTTGCAAGATTTATATGTAAAGTCATATGCAACAGCAGCAGTCAGTAAGTATTTATATTTGAAATTACAAGGATATATTCATATAAGCTTGCAACATTTTAGGTAATTATTTTTTATCCAGAAATAACTTGGAGCCATATACTGGGGGAAACTAATTCAAGAAATTCTGTGCATAGTACTTTGGATGAAGACCATGGAACGTTTGCACTACTAATAGTTGGCATGAAAAATGGTTGCATTGTTTTATGGAAAGTTAAATCACCAATCAGATCAAGGTTATTTCCAATTTATTTTATGTATTAATAATATTAGGAAGAATAAAAATCTCAATTTTTGGTTTCTGAATAAGCAAAATATATGAATGGTCAGTAAAAAAATGAATACTGTGACTCTTTGGTATGAATAAATTGCTTACTATAATTTCTTACCAAAAAAAGTGCTGAATAAATAAATTTTGCTTGTTGACAATCCAAATTTCTAGGGAAACATCTCAAATTCCATCACATTTATTCTTAATTACATTAATAATTAAATAGCCAACTTATTTTTGTTTAATACATTTATTTTTACTAATTAATGTGTCCAATGAGAGTATCCTGCCACTGCTTTGATCTGCTTAAAACATTAATTTTTTTTTGGAAATCTGCTAGTGGTGACCTTATCCTAACAACAGTATTTGACTCTAATTTGGAGACGATATCTGCACTTCACTGGACTGAATTGGACATTAATTCTGGTATATGCATTTTAAATTTACTTTACATTTCAAAGGAAAAACTGACATTTATCATAATTATATATTCGACCTTGTTCTTTATAATGAAGGCTACTTATTTATTGGCGACAAAATGGGTCAGATTTGCGTTTACCATGTAAGTACTGGAATGACAGAAATTGAGAACGTAACTGCGACCTTTGTGACTTCATTATGGCCTGATGCAGATAAGCTTGAAGTATCTCACATATCCAGCATTAAGGTAATTGCATTTAAATTGATTGACTAGATGAAATCTTTGTTATACAGATTACTAATAGACTGTAGCTGATTTTATAGGCAGCGGATAATTCCTTATACGTTGTTGCTGGTAAGGGAAATTTTGTGATGGCTTGGGAAATATCTGGGGATAATATTCTTGGCCAGAGTCATGCAGTGGGTAATTTTGTTCAGCCGATAACTGGTAAGAACCAATTATTTTGATCAAAAGTAAATTTACTTAAAGAGAAAAAATAATAAAAGTAAAACTTATCAATGAATTTGTATGTCAAGGCTTGTTTGCTGAAAAAGATACTTTCATTTGTTCATCTGGTGATGGAACTCTTAACAGAATTAATTTAAAGAAAGCGAACTCTGGTAAGTTAACCGCACATTTTTATAAAGGATAAAATAATATGATTGCCCTACTGATATGACACTCTTCTGTTTCACTTTTCCAAATTATTTAAGGTGGTGCTAAACCCTACACTTATTATAGTTAGGAAATACATGATTAGATAAATATTACTTACTTACATTTTTACCAAGCATAGAAATGTAAATGTGCTTTTCCTATAAGAGTAAAACATATTTTGTGTTTTCTCCTTTATTTTTAAAAACAAATATTAAAAAAAAAGCTTTTATGTGGCAGGAATTAATACATCTTCAAAGATCAGTCACTTATAAACCGTAAATGATAAGTAAAGCAAAATAAAAATAATTCTAAAAGAACTTCTGTACATGTACTTGTACTGTGCGAATGAACTTCTAAGTGTTTTATACAAATACTTGTACTGAGCGAATGAACTTCTAAGTGTTTTAATACAAATACTTGTACTGTGCAAATGAACTTCTAAGTGTTTTAATGTTTATATAAAATGTAATATTGCCCTTCCATTTGTTAAACTGTTAGGCACCAATCGTCTAACATGTAGTAGCATTTATTTGTATTTCTAGAGTTATGCATATCTTTCAATGAAATCCTTAAAAATAAACAAGACGTGAACATGTCTTATGTTGGCTTATGTTGTTCACCAAACAAAGCCCTCTTCTGTGTTGTCCAAAAGTAAGTATTATTTGAAGTTTAGGAAATCAGAATATTGGCAGTTTTGTGCTTATTTAATTGAAACCTTTAATATTCATCTAGCATATCTTGTTTTTATGATCACCTGGCAATCCGTGAGCCAATAACGGTAGGTTTTATTTCTCGATTTTTTTACAAGAATTACTGCTATATTAAGTTAATTTTTATTTCGTCTTCTCCAATTTCTCAACAGCTGTTATTTGTAAAAAACAAAAGCATGGAGGAAACAGTTGCAGGAATTTCAGCACTTACTGAATCCAAAGTCTCGTTTCCTTATTTTAACGATATTCTCCATTATTTGTGTTATTCTTGGCTGGAGCAAAAGCAATTACCTGATGCTTTCATGTCATTGCTCGAGTTGGGAGATTTACAGTGTAGTTTAAAAAGTACTTCAAAGTTGCAGTTAGCCAGGTGAGTGCGTTAAAGGAATTGTTATTAGTTTACAATAGCAAAAGCAAGCTTAAAAATTTTTCATTTTATGTTATGCAAATTAAATTAAAAACAGTGGATTATCGCTTTTGATATACGTTACTTTTCATATGATTTGCTTAGGTGGTTGCTTCGGCTAGCTATTTCGGGGGAGCAAGATGAGGAAAAAGCATTTAGTTACGTATGTATTTGTTGTTAATCTTTTCAAATTCCTTTTAACAAAAATTTATAAACATTAGTAAAAATGCAAATTTTGTTTAGAAATCTGAAATGGATATAATTAATTCAGTTCTGATGAGGAACCAATTAATGAATCTACTGAGCAAAGTGGAACGTGAAAATTTTTTAACCATCCTGGATTCAGAAGACCGCTGGGTTCAAATAGTGTTGCTTGTCTGTCAGTGGATTAAGGATAATTATGGTGCACTGAATGAATCTGAGCGCAAACTAGTTGACAAGGTATATAGGCAAGCCACATCACCTTCTGGTGCATTTAGGTTTACTGTTTATGAAGAAACATGTAGACTCTGTCAACAACATATCCTTATTTTGTGGCCATTTTCAAATCTAGGGTCATCTTTGTCAATTCATTTTAAAGATGACTTATGCTGTTCTTTTTACCACCTATTACTTGCATCGTCTATTTGTGCTTTATGTGTCCTTAATTATAGATCACCGATTCCTTTAGAAAACATTCTGTTTGGGAAGTGTTCAAATGGACATGCATTTGGTAAGCAAAAATAACAATAAATGTCAATCTAGGGTCTTTCTATATCCGAAATAAGGAGAACCATTCTTGAATATTTTGAAATAATGTGCCTGCAGAATGGTAATGTTTAACATTTCTACACCAATAAATGGAAATATTTCATTCATTCTTGTTTTTATGAGGAAATCTTTCCATTAGCCTACGGAAGCGCTATTTGTCTATAATAGGTGTCATTCGTATTTTTCTTAGGTCGTTGCTGTTTAAGTTTAATGCTTTGTGATCAACCAACGTACAAAAAATGCTCAAACTGCACAGTGCTTGCCAGCAATGATGCTTGCGGTACGTACAATATTCTAAATATCATGCTGTTTTTTTTGAAATTTTAGTTTGTAAATACTATGCTAAGGCCAATGGAAATTTATTTCTTGTTTAACGTCCCCGCCCACCTGATGGCCGAAACCCCCGTCCCTACAGAAGAAAATAAAAGAAATTCGTCCACATGCCGATCCCAAAAACAGTCCCATGCATACGTAGAACGCCTTGTTCGCACATGGCATGCGAAATTAAACGCAATCTGATATGAAAAATCTAAAAGATAATGCTATCAGATAGAAGCTTTATGAATCGTATTTTTGCAGCCATGTTGTCACATGTGAAAAATCCACACTCTGATTGGTTTAAAAAATTCACTCGATTAATGAATACATTGTACATTCATTTTACATGGCATTAAAAAACGAAAAATGCAATTTGCACTCACCTAAACAATTTGATGGAGTGTCGTTAACATCGGTTGGGGATGCAATTTCTCTTTCCCTCCCCCTTCACTATCTTACCTGCTTTGAAGGTCCGAAAACCAACCCCTTTTGGGGAAATTCCCATTCCGTAATGGTACAAAAAAACAACATAACATTACATTACATATCTCCCTGTATAATTAATTGGGTTCGTAAAAAAGGGAATATGTAATTTATGTTCGTAACTCAGAGCAAAAATGAAAATTAGAATTGGATACTTTTCGGACTAACGTTACGCAATCGTTGGTGAAAACTTTGTTTTCATAAATGGCGAAATAAAGCACAGAAAATTCCGACAACCCCTTAATTTTAAATGTTTTTTAAAAAAAAAAATAAAGGTCCCGCCCTACTACTACTTAACTATTTTGAGGTAATTAATTTCCAATGGCCTGATTTAAATTATTCATAGTTGTTTCTTTGATCAAGATATCAAAATCCCAACAAATTTATTTCTCATTCACAGATTTCCTGAAAAACGCAAAATGCCCATTTTGCAGCAGAATATTGTAGCAACTACAATTATTTGCAGACGTTTATATTTGCATAACATTTTTTAACGTTTATTTTCACCACAAGTATTGGAATAAAAAAAATATGATTTTCAAAAGCGCCTTTATTGAACGTTGTCATGAATTATTCATAAATGTTTCAGACGTTTGTTATTTCAATTATGCATTCTCTAGGTGACGAAGCCTTAAGTTGACATTTGTTGAAAAAGGAAGGGTTAGTTATGCGAGAGCAAGCCATTAATTCTAAGTTTTTACCAAGGGGCCATTTTGCATGCAATTGTAATTGCATGATGTATGGGTGAATAAAGGGTTGTGAGTAAAAAAATGTGAAGTGAAAGGATTGAAAGTGTAGTGACGCAGCATTATTGCACAGCAGGCGGATGAGGAAGCATGTTTAACAAGAAAGATGTATACAGTGTTAGCCACACTAGGCCTACCGGTGATGATAATTCCACTATTGATATTTTTGAACAAGCTTACAAGCGTTAAAATATCGTGAGATATGCCTGGTTATAAATTGAACACAAAGCATTTTTCATTAAATAAAAAATGTTCAAGTTGTAACATTTATTGTTCGATTAGATCGAACATTGTAAACAGTTTATCAACGGAAACATGTATTAAAAAAAGCAAGTTATTTGACTTGATTTTGGATAAATATCTTAGTACTTTATAGCTAAATGTACTTGTTATCATTCCTTTGGTTATCGCGTTGCAAAGCTGCCGGATATTGTTATTATTTTAAAATTCCTAATGTGCTTAATTACGCAGATTTACTAATATTAGTATCATATTCATAGATGGTACACGTATAATAATAATAATAATAATAATTCACAAATTTAGCATTGTTATTACTTTTAAATAGTGATTTGAAATACTGCATAAAAATATTATACAAATTACAAATATAACTGTACAAAATATAAATACTGTTTTATCACTACTGTATCAGAAATGAAGCAATAGATAACGTCATCTTGAATTAGCATATTTATCGGTGATTTTAAAAATATATGCTGCTCGTCATCTTTTCGTATATATCCTGATCCCGACAATTAGCGAATGAAAGTTGTATTAGTTAACGATTCTTGGAAGTAATACATATTGTATAATACAAAAATAACTAACAGCTGCAATGATGTAGTTTTCAATGGAAAATGCGTCTGAACATTGAATAAACATGGATATATCAAGGGCGTTCGAACCAATATCCTCACAAATCCCGTCTCACACCTGAATGCAGATGAGAATATATAAACGAACGTTTTCCAATCGTTTATATCATTTGCCAGAAGTCGCATATCGCGACTTTAACGTTCATTCATTCTGTTATTACACGTGGTATAACAACAACAAAATGCAGCATGTTCTTATTTTGGGTATTTTTATGTTAGTCAACTCTTATGAGGCGTTAGGTCAATCGACTTCACCAGACCCTGGAAGTTGTCCAGAACTACCAGCAGAAGCCAATTTGAATCATGAAAGGGTTAGTCCACTCAGTGCATTCGTTTATTCTCGTGTCTTTACTGGAAATAATTAAAGGAGTGTTTTTAAATTTTCAGTTTTCCGGCAGGTGGTACGAAATTTTTACTTCTGCAGGAAACCCCCAGGTCAGATGTTACACATCCGATTTTTCAGCAAACAATCGAACTATTAGAATTAACGATACTTTGCAATTGGTGTAAGTTTTTTTTTTTGCCATCGATTTTCATTCAGTCATTGGATGAATTTACCATTTCTATAAACATATACTTATGGATTTTACACAGAGATGGGGCCTGGAAAAAGGATGTCAACACAATGGGTGAATTTAGTGTGGAGGAGCCTGCCAAAATTAAATTCAATATTAGCGGCAGCTCTGCCCAGAATTATACAGGTAAATTCAAAATCGGATCGCGTAACATTATGATACAGTATAAACTAAATTGACAAAGTGCAACTGCATGCTAAGTTTTGTAATATTCCCTAAAACTTTATAGAGTTCTATGTGAAGTGGTTTGTCCTGGAAAGTGATTATGATAATTATGCATTGCTTTGGAGATGCATTGCCTCCAATAAAACTCAAGAATATCAAGGTATTAATTTATGGCGCTCATTTTGTCTTCTAATTCATATTGCTGTTCAATTTACAAATATTTATTTTGTGTTTCAGAAAATGTGTGGATAGTTGGAAGACTCCCAGTGCTTTCCGAGCAGAATATAACCTATCTTAGCGATAGACTTTCATTTTATGGTCTTGAAAACCTTGGATATTATGCAAGCATTCATGATGAATTTTGCACATACCCCACTTGCATTTAAGACATCCGAATAACTGTATCGATGTTTTGATATGCATAATAACGTAATTTATACATTTACTATTTTGAATTCGATTTGACGGTATATTGCACCGATAGGTCAATTTGTAAACGCGTAAAGATGCATTAATAATAAAAACGATTTTTAGATTTTTTTTTATTTCCCCAAATTGGTTCAATTTCGGACATTCCAAGTTGGTAATAAAATTCGGGGATCGTGAGTAAAAATTGCCTCCACAACCATTGCCTGTGTTGTAACAGAAAAGTGTAAGAAAATTAAAGTCAGTTCGGAAAATGACAATGGTAATGATCATAAATGATGACGTTTCAAAAAACTCCAAATAAAACTTTGAAATTGAATGTTCTTAGCGATTCACTGAAGAAAACTAACGATCGAGGCTCTTAAAGATTTGGAAAGCATGAAAGAAGTACATGCAGACGATGCAGTTTATAGAGTTGGCTGCAGTGGCCATTAAGGAATCAGTATGCTACAAACAAACGTAGATAAAATGAAGATAAAAAGTGGTTTCTATTATGGGCCATGATTGACCAGATTTGTCAAAAACGTGGACTTAAAACTTAAAACTTTTATCAGGCAAGAAACGATCGATCGAAATAATCATTTTTACATTGACTCCTATATGGAAAAACCATATTCAATTAATATATGAACTTTTAAGTTATACTAACAGGCGAGGGTTACCTTTACTGACTCACTGCCGACTGTAGTCACTGTGCTGTAGTGCTCTATAATAGGGACGCAGATCTTATTTGGGAGTGTTTTCTCAAATAGTCAACTTATAAAATATATCTCGACACAGTTTTCTTTTTGCATCAGGAACATTAATTTGCACGCTACAATGCAATCTTCACGTTATGAGAATTTAAGTTTAATTTATATAAATATATTTTCCCAAACCATATACTGAGCACATGTATACTCACCGAGCAAGGTGACTGAGTGGTAGCATTCTCGACTTGCATTCAATAGACACGGATTCGATTCCCCAGTCGGCTATCAAGATTGTGGTTTTTCATGACTTCCCACAATCCTCCAGGCGGATGCTGTGGTAGTTTTTATGTTAAATCGGCCATGACCGTCCTCCTTATTGTTTTCCGGGTAAATTAATGAATATTTTCCAGAATGTTGTCGATTTCATTATTCGACTTTCCCGTCAATTTAATGGGACATTTTTTAAAATATTTTTAGGACATCCCAAACTTCAAAACTATACCCTCTTACAACTTACCCAAAACACTTAGTTTGACTACGGAAATTTTTTTTCTTGACAAAGCACCCAGTTTCAATGCTAATCTTTGCATGACTTGTCCTTGCCCCGAATATTTCTACGGCGAGCATTGCTGCAATGCACTAGTGCTGTGCATGTTTGCAAACATGAAAACTAAAATGTTGTTTGGAACGAGAATATTGATAATGGAATGTCGAAAATGTACCCATTAAAATAATTTCACGATGCCCTACAACTTTCTCATTGAACATTAAACCTTGAAGTTACATTCCAAAGTCACCGGAAATACACTCATTTGAAAGCGCCCAACTATCTTACCATAATATCACAAACTCAGAGTTTTACCACCAACACAATCCAAATAAAAACCGGAAACTGGTTGTACAAATCACCCTGTATACATCTACATGTACTGATGAAATATCAATTTTCCGAGGATCATGAATATCATGAATATCATATGAACAGCTGCGCATTGCATATAATTCCAGTAAACAAGCCTATCAATGTGCAGTTATTCACAATTTTTTTGAACAATTTTACATACATGTGCGCTTACATGCACAGAAACAATACGGAATTAATGTATTCAATTCAATGAGTAATTTAAGTAACGTCGACGCACAAGGACACATGAATTCCTGGAGCATTACCGATTCCATTTGAAATGGAAGGCATTCGTTTTTTTTGCGTCGTAGTCGCACATGTGTACAACCTCGATTAACAGAAATGAAATACATTAGACGAGTATAAATAAGTGACGTCATTCGTTCGTAGCACATTTGTTTTCGATAAATGTAATAAAAAGGTTTCACTCTGCTCAAGCACCTCCATTGGGTCCATCATGTCTCGTTTTATGGTCGCAATATGCTTTCTCATAACTCTGGTAACATTTGTATACGGCCATATAATATACGGTCCACCACGTTGGCAAAGTTGCCCTAGACCCCCGGTGCAAGGAAACTTTTCACTGACTAGGGTAAGATTACAATATATAATATATATGTAATTATAATAAAATGATTTTTGATTTTTTTATACAATTGTACATTTTTTACACAGTTTTTAGGTCGATGGTATGAGCTCTATACCTACACCCCAGGATCCACTAACCCAACTGGCTATAAGTGTTATACGATTGACTATAAAGCGTTCAATCGAACTCTTTACGCTAACGGAACCCAACAAATTTCAGCTGCGTAAGAGAAATCAATTACTTTTGAAAAGTCCATTATATGTTGAAGTAATTATAGAATACAAGACGAGCATATTTTCATAAAATCCCATTCTCTTTGATTTTTTTTTCTAGAATTGAAGATAGTTATTCAAAGATAAGCAATGCAATAGGTAACTTCAGCACATCGCAGCCTGCCCAAATCAATATCATAGCAAACGGTAAGTTAATTCTAAACGATATCTGTACATTTAATCGTCGTTCCTTTTCTCAAAATCAACATTTTTTTAAGCAAGAGTTGTTTGCATTTTTCATGACCATAGGTTATGTGTTCTATTACTGGATATTGGAAACAGATTATGAGAATTATGCTGTTTTATGGAGATGCTACAATCAAATTTCCCGACCCGGAGTATTTCCTCCGCCATATACAGGTACTAGCGTCGATACTTAAACTATTATTATCAAAATTATTATGTCAATCTGTGAGAAGAGATTACCCAAATATTACGTTAATCATAAATCTTAATGTCATTTTTAGCGAACGCGTGGATTCTGGGAAGAAGAAATACCTTATCGCAGGATATTTTCGACAGAATTGTAGGGAAGCTGCCAAGTTATGGCCTTCAGCCAGAGTATCTTGTCAAAAGTGTCCATGATGGCTCATGCACTTACCCGACTTGCCTTTAAAAAGTTACTGTGCATTAATTGTAATTTTCTCTTTCTTAACTTTTCATATTTTCAATATGTGTACGGATTGTAAGCTCTAAAAATCAGCAATAAAAATCATTGAGGAATTATATTATACATGGATTTCAATTTTTTAACTCGGTCTTCGATCCTACGCGGATTTGAGAGCATACTATACAGAAAACTTTTACTTTCGAAAACTAAACTTAGTAAATAAACCGAGTAACTAACTTTACTAAACTAAAACCCATTCGACCAAACTGACCGAAATTATCAACCAAAATTTGTTAAAAAAATCGCTGATGCCAGAGTTGCACATGATATACTAAATGTAGGCCTACAGTATACACTGTATGTCGTTTACCAAGGTACTTGAGTCGTTTATAATAGAGGTACTCAGACAGAAACTTTGCGAATCACACTTTGTGCAAAATCACGTGGGTAAAATTGTTACGCTAATTGATGTAAAAAAATCATTCATGGTGTTTTTTAAGCCATTTAAATGCATCATTTTGTATAAATATGACATCAAGACTGCTAAAGTGCGAAACGCAAAACTTCAGTCCGAATACTCTTTATAACTAATCTTGATGCTACACTTGTATACACCTATAAAATGAGCAAACCAAAATGCCACTGAATCAAGAAGGTGGACCAAGATATAGTGCCTTTACCTGTCGTTTGCGTAACATATTAATTCTGATTTTACCATTCCATCGTGGAAAAAAAGGGATTCGTTAATTATGTACTTGTAGTATCAAAACCGAAGTTAACAAACTTACTGGACGGTCTGTACACCCGCTACCTATGGCAGATTCATCGTGCCAAGCGGGTTTGTTTCTAGCCTCTATAACAAATTACGGTACTAGCCTTTGGTACTAGCGCGATCAAGCTCTTTGTCACCTGCGCGCGAGGTTATAAAATAGAATTCGAATTCAAAAGAGATACCGGTAAAAAGGAATATAGGCGAATACATTATTCGTTATTAGTAAACAGTGAAATTAACGTGACTTTATAATTTTTGGATTTGAAATTGAAGTAACCAGGTAAGTTTATTTGACGAATTCTATATTTTCCAATGATAAAGCTACTTGTACAAGTGTAGACTGCATGCTCGTAATAAGCATTCACATCACAGTATATGGCAAATGTCCATTTTCCAAGATCGTGGAGGCCTGCAAGATGGGCTAATGAATACAGCTTAATTAGGTTACGTAAGATTGGTTACGGCTATGTTTTCTATCGATTCCCTAAGCGCTCTATTTTCTCGGTTAGATTACGTAAGATAGTATAAAATCTCAGTAGATATAGTTTGGGTATATACATGTATACCATTACAATTGTATTATAAGGCTGATTTTTATTGGCCACTAGGTGACACTGCTATCAATATTTTTCGGGTAATTAGTGAATTCTAGGACAAGAAAATTCTTAAAACGTTTTTAGTGTTGCATTTAATTATTTATTACGAAATTTAAATTCAGTTCTGTAAATGACTAGAAATACACATTGAGCAAGAGAGGATAAATTACAAATAATTTTTTTTCCTTAAATACATTATGCAATTTGTACAAATGGCAGTTTTAGATGGCACTGAGATTTTGACGGCATTGTCGTTTGGAAGGAACTAGAATAATGGGAAAAAATCCTTACACCAAGATGTCAGATATATAAGTTTTTTTTTACTGTGCACGCCTTGTTCTGCTAATAATAATAAATACGCTGTAGTTGTTATTCTTCATAACCAAAATCGGGTTATCAGCTTTCAAAGAAGCTAAGTTGAGACTGTCTACGCAGTGTCCTTCATGGTAACGGATAATTTGATAATTTAAACAACATCCGTCTAATTATTAAAAACAAAAAGCACGCTGTAGTTGCTAATGCAAATATTGCCCTAATCACAATATTGATGTTTCATCCATCAAATACTCATTAGTTTCAATCGTGCTTCCGATTTGTTGAACTTGAACCTCTTCGATATTTGGCTGTGAAATTGTTCCATTTTCACAGCTTATTAATTCATGAAATTGGGAGTTATTCTGGGCCACATAGTAGGACTTGGCCATCGCAACGCAGTCACTTTCCAGATTTGCACCGTCGTAGCCCGGTAGTTCAGTGTC